>JAANDH010001306.1:0-65987 GCA_011799765.1 Nymphaea thermarum | reverse complement strand
GAAAATGGTAACAAATCCTCAAAAAAGGGGATAAGAGCAATCGTTACAGAGAATCAACTCTGTAACAGTCCCTTGCAAAACTGTGTATAAATATATTTTCTAAGGGAACCTCATATCATCGATTCCTGATATGAGAGACAGTGGACGTAGGATTTCATCCGAACCACTTTAAAATTTCTGTTTTGCATTTTTCCTTTCACTGCCACGTCAGTCCAAAATATTTTCTTTTATACCATTTAAAATAGTAAATGGTATAAAAGAAAACTTCTTCCTCCCTCTCACTGTCCTACCCACGCCAGCTTCCGCCAGCCCCCGCCAGCCAATTTTTCTGGCTCCGCCACTGCTCTTAGTATGTAAATGTCCCATTATCCATGCTTGCATCACAAAGACAGACATTTATAAATTAGTCACTTGTTCATGTGGGTCTTCTTCTTTTCTTTTTCTTTATCATTAACAAGTTGGGGCTAAGCCGATCTTAGCTACCCGCTTATGCCCAAGAGACACGCCTTGATTAATTATACATTGGACCATTGACTTCCTTGGACTTGAACATCACGTAATTAAACTCCCTAAAGAGATGAATAGGGCTGTTATGATCCAAAACCATGTAGATTAATCTTGCTTCAAATATAACAAGTGACGGATTGGGTTGTTCGAATACACGATGTTGCTGGCTTTTTTGTAGGTGACGACTGCATTGACATGTTGGGTGGTTCAAAATTCATCAATATATCCAGAATCTCATACGAAAGAGGTCACGGGGTCAGATTTGTTTGCAGAGGCAGACTAAGCCTTTAGTGGAACAGAGAGAGCGAGAGTACCTGCATCTCTTAAAGACACAAAGATGACCAGCGGGGAAGATGGAGAAGAGGGAACCGGACAGATACTTGCGGGCGGAGAGCGAACAGGAAAGTGAAAAGGGCGCGAGAGTAAGATATCTTATTTACGCGAGCAGAATAATCGTGAATAAACTTTCATCATTAACGACATCGAGGTCTGTAAAGTTAGCTATAACGACATGTGAAGGCTGTCAGTAAAACACATCTCATAACTGACCTATACATGCACTGACAGTGAAGAAAGAACAATCGTAATAAACAGATAACTACTGATGGCTGTGGATGGCCATCAGTTAAAAAAAAAAAAAAAAAAAAAATCTTTGCTAACATCTCCAACATACGTCAGTATAGCTATGCCTATGCCTAGAAAGGTCCGAAAAAAAATTAGTTAGAGGAGCACTTATTTAAAAATATTTATATGTTATATATATATATATATTATAAATTTTTAAAATTGCCAATTTAAAACTAAAAAAACTTTAAGAAGTCACCAGGTGGCTCCGCCACTGGTACTGCCGGTTGATATATTTTCCTTTTATTATTTTCAAGTTTGTTATAAGTTTAGAGACAAACAATATGAGACCATGATGGAGCAGAGATTGAAATCTTAAATTTATATGTTGGATCTAGGTGTTTCTACGCTCAGTTGTATGAGGCATGTCGGATCTGAGTGTTTCTGGGTTTAGTCATATGGGAGCAGCCCCGCATATCCTGAGTCACTGCCCTAAGACACATGTTTAGTGTTATAAGTTCCACAAGAGAAAACTTTCTTTCTGTATGTGTATGTTTGTGTGTGTATATAAGCACTGTAAAACCGGCACTCTGCATCTTGGTGACATAGGAAAAAAGTGAGGGAGAAAGAGAATAATTGGTACTTCCCAAACTAATAAATCAGTGACAAAACACAAGCCACTCAAAATGGAATGCTAAAGCCTAAAACACTTTTTTTTGTATAATCTAACCATATAGATATGATCTTAAAGATGTTTTAATTGAAACAAATACTGAGTTAATAATAAAAAAGTGAACGGAATTTATGATATCAAATTTTTAATGGTGGAAAAATCAACGTTTTTCACTAAACCAAACTAGCCAAATGGGATTCAGTTTTACAGTGACACTGGACTTAGTTGAACATGAACAAGAAACAGGTGGCGATCACGAGGGTCGTCATCTCAAGCGAGCGAATTAGGACGGTCATGTTGCTCGATCGGAAGACGGAGACCTGGTGCAGCCATATATATATATATATATATATATATATATATATATATATATATATATATATATATATATATATATATATATATATATATATATATATATATATATATGAGTTAAGTTATATTGACCAATACAAGACACTATATTGATGAGCAAAATGATTGGGGGAAATGGATCCAATATTTACAAACAGGGTATTGGTCATTTTTTAGTTTATAAGCTTGAACCTTTCATTTATATTTGGGATACAGAGCTTTCTTTTGCTTATGAATATTGTAAGAAGTAGATCCAAATTTAAGTTAAATCATGTATCATATAAGTGCATTGCAACTTACAAATTGCTTTTTGATTATCAGCTTTTGCTATCGAACATTAATGATGAAATATTTCTTTCCCATGTATATATTTATATCCACCTTATGCATGATTTGATGATCTTTAATACTGTTGGGCAGTCTTTCCTAGAACTGATCTTTTAGAGGTCATTTGACTATGACCACTAGGCTACACTCTGGAGATTATTTTCTATATTCTAAGGAATCTCTTTTGTTACAACAAGAAGGCATGACTATCTGAGCAATTTGAACAACAAATTTAATTGTTAAATGATATGAGAATGTTAAACTGACGATTGACCCCACATTTAGGACCGAATGGACTGCTGAGACTGTGGATGCACATGCCATATCAAGAATGCAATGGCAATAAATATTAATTTGACTGATATTAATGGCATGGTCAAGCCCAAGGGACCCAGTCTAGGTCTGGGACGTCGAGCTTGATCACTCAATCTTGGGTCTGAAAGCCTGACCGGACGTAACCACTTGCAAAGCCGTGGAGCTTGACTCGCTCGCAGCTGACATGACCACTAGCAAAAGTTTGGTCTACAATTTAAATAACCTGTCTTTTCAAACAGTTGGAGATTGTGGTAACTGACCGCGATATGTAATTCAGATTGAGTTGCTTGTATCGGATTGTGAATCCAACAAATATATATTTAAAAAAAAAAAGGGTATTTGAGAAATTTTTAATAAAAATATATATATTTTAGAATTTAAACAATTTCATAAATTTTTTCAAAAAAAATATATTTTTTTAAAACTTTATCAAAGTTATTTTGGTCATTGCATGCCCAGGTTGTGCATGTTACCAGCTTTGCCTTTAATTCTATATGTGAAAATTTTCCTAGCCAGCATTCTGGATCCATGATGGTTAGACACTCGGCTTCGTTCTAGTATAGTATTAAATTATGGATATATGACCTAAATTATAGATATATGACCTCCACCATAAAGTGAGAACTTTGAATTATATACCACCACAATCTTCTTGTTAACAACCCTGCGGATGACAGATCCCCTTCCCCACCCGAATCATATCCAAGACTCTCCGTGCACCATTCCTTCTTCTTTGTGGTAATATGATATCTCGGAAGAGGGAGAAGAAGAACAAAGAATGGGGCACCCACCTCAAGGAGGTCCTCCCCACCACAAGGGCCGCCAAACCCTGAGCCGCATGGGCCTCCTCATCACCAGGGGCCGCCGCACGGACCTCCCCATTGAGGCCCTCTGGTGGCCCTGCTCACCCTGAAGCACACGGCCACCACCCACACACACACTGGATATACACCTACCTCTCAGCCATGAGGCTTCGTTCTACCATCTAGCTATGCAAGTACAGCAAAACAAGTGAAAGAAAAGAAGTCACCTTTCATCTTTTTCTTTCCATTTTATTCTATAGCCAAATGAGTACTTGCCACAGAATCAGTACTGCATGCTTACCTAATCTGTCACAAATTGGCATGCTAAAAAAATTGTGTACGCTAAACATAAACAATCTAAAACAGACCAACACGAGACACTATATTGATGAGCAAAATGATTGTGGGAAATGGATCCGACATTTACAAACCTGGCTATTGCTCTTATTTAATTTGTGAGCTTTAACTTTTCACTCGTTTTGGGGATACAGACCTTACTTTTGCATACGAATATTGCAAGAAGTACAAGCTATCATAAATTGCTTAATCCAATTAACTGCCCCCTCCTCCTAGCCTTGTGGACATGACAATTTGATTATCAGCTTTTGGGATAAAAAAAATGATGAAATATTTCTTACTCGTGTATGTATGTACATCTCTGAGATATTATTTGATCTTCAACATTGTTGGGTAGCCACCCCTAGAACTGATCTTTTAAAAGCTGTTTGGCACCAACCACAAATCATTACTGTTTACCGAAACTGCTTAAAAATTGGAGCAGATTCATGAAACCTTGTAACATGATTGAAAAAAAATAAAGTAAAATTTTGATTTCAGAAATCTTGTTGTTTTGACAGTGTTTTTTTTTTTTTTTTTTTGGCGGGGGAGGGCATCAATGAAATCGAACTTTGACTAACGGCTCGCCTGCTGGCCGTCGGTAAAAGTTGGATTTTTTCTGCAGTAACCTGTCTTTGTCTCAAAAGTAAGACGTTTATTTAATGACTTTAAAAGTTAAGCAGTAATCCGATGTTTGCTCAAACATCAAAGAGCTTTTACATTTTTATTTTTTGAAATTCCCTAATATTGGAATTGTATAACAAGTCACAAAAATCAAGGTCTCCATACTGTTTCACAAATTAAATCCTAATAGCTAAATTTATTTAAGGTAGTATTTCATGTACACGGATTTCAGATCCGATTGTTCATTAAAATGTCTATTAGATTAAACTGATGATCTTTGTAGCGTGAATGTTAAATGCACATTACATATAAAAAAAACGGAGACTTAAGGCCAGATTAAGAGGATATCCGACTTTAAACTAAGATATCTACTAGTGAGCAACGTGTGATTAAACTAAGATATCGACAAAATCAAATCCAAACAAAATTCTCAAGATAATCAACCCATGGAGCATAACTATCCGTCTCATTGTAGGCTGATTAAATTAGCCAAGTCCGATTACTCGTCACAAATCCATAATATTTTCTGAACTTCTACCGATAAATCTGTACTGAAACGGAACAAAAAAAAACAAGATCACCAGAACGATGAAGATCAATCCATCGCCTACAAAAGCACAAGAATGACAGACCAATCAGATATGCCAAGGATAAATTCACATCAAAAGATAAAATCAACGTACTACTGAATACGCGATGACAGAACAAACAAAACCTAAAACTAATAAAGTTTCTACAGGACTGCGCATGCCAGAATTGGACATCTAACAACCTGCAGGCAGAAACGATCGGAAAAATCAACCCGAACGAGAAATTAATGCATTTCTTTTATCATTATACACCCACAATCTAGATATCGACTAGCGATCAACGTGCAATTAAAGTTTGTCACAAAAAATGCCGTTTTTTTTTAAAAACGCATATTTAACGCCAAAAACAGTTCTGCGGTATAATACCTGTATTATTCATATTTTTAAAAAAACATCAAAACGTACAATACCCGTTAAATACCCGTATTATACGTTATTTTCTCGTTTTTTGCCGTTTTTTTATTAATTATTATTTTTTATCATTTTTAAGATGTATTAAATGTTTACTTTTTAAAAAAAAATTCCGAACTTTCTCGTTTTATTCCCAAGATATAAAACTTTGTCATATTATACCCGTTTTTTTCCTCGCCGTTTAACACCCGTTCCCGTTTTTTGTGAAAATGGTTATGCTGATTAAACCAAGGAGAAAAGCAAATCCAAACAAAATTCTCAAGAAGAGAAGCCAGCGAAGCATAACTATTCGTCTCATTGAAGGCTGATTAAATTAGCCCAATCCGATCGCTCATCACAAGCCTATAATATTTTCTGAACTTGAACCGATGGATATGTATTGAGAAGGAAGAGAGAAACAAAATCACCGTAACGGTAAAGATCAATCCATCAGATAGAATCACGTCGAAAGATAAAATCAACCCACTGCCGGTCAGAGTTACGGAGTTCATGTTACGAACAACACACAAAACACTCCGCTCACACTCTCAAGAGGAGGTTAGAAGCAACAAGGAAGAAGACAACGATTTACGTGGTTCGGAGCAATAATCTCCTACGTCCACGGTCGCACAGATCTCTTGTATTCTCTCTCTCAGATGAACACATAAAACAACACTCACCAGCGGCGGCCCTCCTCACAACATAAGGATTAGGGCAAAACCCCCATTTGTACAAAAGACATATATGCCCTTACATATGGGAAAAATTTTCGTGGTATTGCACATGAGTGAACAGTATGGATCAAGTTTCATACACCAACAATCTTCCACTTGGAATTTGATCCATCCAAGTGCTAGTACATCACATACTCAACCTGTGCGACATCTCCTCATCAATCAACCTTGGAGACCAACTGAGGTTAAGCATAACCTCAACTTCTCAGCAGTCACTGGCTTTGTCAACATGTCTGCTGGATTCTCTGTTCCACGATCTTTTCAAGAGATAGTATCTTTTCTTCCAACAAATCTCTAATGAAATGATACTTCAATTCAATATGCTTTGTTCTAGCATGGAACACTGGATTCTTGGCTAAATGAATTGCACTTTGACTGTCACAAGAGAGAACACTTTTATCTTCCTTTACATGCAATTCTTTTAGAATAGTCTTCAGTCAAATCATCTCTTTGCTGGCTTCTGTAACTGCAATATATTCAGCTTTTGTAGTAGACAATGCAACAACCTTTTGAAGTTGTGAAACTCAACTGACAAAAGTTCCTCCTAGGGTGTAAATGTACCTCGTAGTACTTCTCATACTATCAAGATCACCACCCAAATCTGCATCCACAAAGCCATGCAAAAGTAATTCATCTTTCTTAAAACAAAGGCTCATACCTGAAGTTCCTTTCAAATATCGTAATATCCACTTCACAGCCTCCCAATATTTCTTTTCAGGCTCAGCCATGTATCTATCTGCTCACTGCTCTCACTGCTTGTGCTATGTCTGGTGCACACCATAGCATACATCAAGCTACCCACTGCTGAAGCATATGGAATCCTTGACATTTCTTCATGTTCTTCATCTGTCTTAGGTGACAAATCTTTGGACAACTTGAAATGACTAGGAAGAGGTGTACTAACAGGCTTAGCATCTTGCATCTTAAACCTGCACAAGATCTTCTCAATATAATTTTGTTGAAACAAATTTAAAGTATCTGTCTTCCTGTCTCTACTGATTGTCATCCCGAGGATTTGTTTCGCAGGGCCTAGATCTTTCATTTCAAACACCTTTGATAGTTGCTCTTTCAAAGAATTGATCTCTTGCAAATTTGAGTCTACAATAAGCATATCATCCACATATAATAGTAAAATGATATAACAACTATCAAAATTCTTGAAGTAACAACAGTAATCCATATCACACTTCTTAAATGCATTTCTTCCCATGAAGTTATCAAACTTTTTGTACCACTGCCTCGGTGCCTGCTTCAAACCATAGAGACTCTTCTCTAACTTGCATACAAGATCTTCCTTTCCTATTACCTGAAAACCTTCAGGTTGCACCATATAAATATCTTCCTCCAAATCCCCATGAAGGAATGCGGTTTTCACATCTAGTTGCTCCAAATATAAATTTTCAGCTGCAACTATACTTAATACCAATCTTATAGTAGTTAGTTTTACAACATGAGAGAAAATTTCAATATAGTCTATACCTTCTTTCTGTTAAAAACCTTTCACTACTAACCTTGCCTTGTACCGTTTTCTTCCATCTGCTTCTTCTTTAATTCTGTATACCCATTTGTTTTGCAATGTCTTCTTCCCACTAAGAAGCCCAGTTAATTTCCATGTTCTGTTAGCATATAGAGAGTCCAACTCTTCTTTCATAGCTGACTCCCACTTAACAAAATCTGTAACCTGCATTGCTTCATCAAAACACTCGGGTTCTCCAGCATCAGTTAACAACAAGTAATGTAAGTAGGGAGAATACCTTTGGTTTGGTTTTGGCCTTCTACTTGATCTTCTCAATGGAGGTTGGGATGTGCTTGGCTCTTGTTCCATCTGATTGTTTCCAACTTGAGTTTTGATTGCAACATCATCTTCAGAGACATCTTGAAGTTCTACACTGTCTTCACTTGTGTCATGATGTTCATTTTTCTCAAACATATGACTATCCCTGTCCTTGTACAGACACATCTCATTGAACACTACATCATTATGTCTAATGATTTTCTTTGCTTTTTCATCCCAAAAACGATACCCAAACTCATCATTTCCATAACCAATGAAATAGCATTTCCTCGACTTAAGATCTAATTTATCCCTTTTATCCGAGTCTATATGTACGTAAGAGACACAACCAAAGACTCTTAAGTGTGCAAGATTTACCTCATTGCCAGTCCAGGCTTCTTCAGGTATCCCATAGTCCAAAGGAACAGAAGGCCCACGATTTATCAAGTATGCAACTGTATTGATTGCATCCGCCCAAAACATCTTTGGCAAGCCTGAGTGCAGTCTCATGCTCCTTGCTCTTTCACAAAGGGATCTGTTCATTCTTTCAGCAACCCCATTTTGTCGTGGCTTTTTAGGGATCGTCCTTTGTGTTCGAATCCCATGATCTGCACAAAAATCTTTAAACTCTTTGCTTTCATACTCACCTCCATTATCTGACCGCAGACATTTAATCTTCTTTCCGATCTGATTTTCTACTTCTGCTTTCCACCTTTTGAAAACAGTAAACACGTCAGATTTATGTTTAAGAAAGTAGACTCATACCTTTCTGGTACAATCATCGATGAATGTGACATAGTATAGGGATCCTCCAAGAGAACGAACTGGAGCTGGTCCCCAAACATCAGTATGCACCAACTCTAACTTTTCCTTCTTAGGAGGCCGTCCAACTTTGGAGAAGGTGACAATTTTCTGTTTTCCGAAGACACAGTCTTCACATAGCCCAATGTCTACAGATTTCAACTCATGCAACTTGTTATTCGTTGCCATGATCTTCATTCTCTTCTCACTCATATGCCCAAGCCTACAATGCCACAAGAATGATTTATTCTCACATTTCGCCACAGCCACTGTGTCTTTCACATCTGCAGTCATGTACAAAGTGCCAAGTTTGTGACCTCATGCTATAACCATAGCACCTTTGGTTATCTTCCAAGATCCGCCAACAAAGGTAGTAACATAGCCTTCGTCATCTAAGTGCCCGACCGAGATGAGATTCTTCTTCAACCCTGGGACATGTCTGGCATCTTTTAACTTCCACACACATCCATTCTGCATTTTAATGTGAACTTCACATTTCCCTACAATATCCAAAGGTTCATCATCTGCAAGATATACTCTGCCAAATTTTCCTGCAACATAGTTATGCATACTTTCATTAGAATACGTTGAATGAAAAGATGCACCAGAGTCTAAAATCCAAGACTCTATAGAGCTGTGTACACTCAAAGCAAGAGCATAAACTATATCTTCTGTTGCTGCATTTGCTGAATCATCTTCACGATTTGGATTCTTCTTCTTCAACAACCTGCAATCTCTTTTCCGGTGTCCTGGCTTACCACAGTTCCAACAGCCATCACTTCAAGGTTTGGACTGACTCATTCCCTTAGATTTGGACCTTCTATGCTCTTGGTGGCGTTGATTAGTTCTGCCCTTGTTTTGAACCGAGAGGTTCTCCTGCCTCTTTTCTACGAATGTCTTCATTAAGTATTAAATCTCGAACACTACTAAACTTCAATTTACTTGACCCCGATGAACTACTCACGGCGGTCACAGTGGCACTCCAACTCTCCGGAAGGGATGACAATAAAATTAGGGCTTGAACCTCATCATCAAATTTAATATCCACAGAACATAATTGAGAAGTAATAACATTGAACTCATTTATGTGATCCGTAACAGAGGCACTTTCAACCATTTTCAAATTAAATAATCGACGCATCAGATATACCTTATTCGAAGCAGAGGGTTTTTCATACATATCTGTTAGCGTCTGCATCAGACTTGCTGTCGTCTTCTCGTTAACAATGTTGAAGGCGACATTTCTGGCCAGCGTCAACCGGATGACTCCAAGGGCTTGTCTATCCAGCAACCGCCAATCTGCATCAGCCATTGTTGCAGGCTTCACTCCCACTAGCGGTTCATGCAGTTTCTTCTGATACAAGTAGTCCTTGATCTGCATCTTCCAGAATCCGAAGTCTTTATCGTCGAACTTCTCGATTCTGACTTTTCCTTCTTCCAGCGCCATTGTTCCTACCTCGTACGAACCGAGCTCTGATACCAGTTGTTAGGAACAACACACAAAACACTCCGCTCACACTCTCAAGAGGAGGTTAGAAGCAACAAGGAAGAAGACAACGATTTACGTGGTTCGGAGCAATAATCTCCTACGTCCACGGTCGCACAGATCTCTTGTATTCTCTCTCTCAGATGAACACACAGAACAACACTCACCAGCGCGGCCCTCCTCACAACATAAGGATTAAGGCAAACCCCGCATTTGTACAAAAGACATATATGCCCTTACATAAGGATTAGGGCAAAACCCGCATTTGGATCCGCAGTATTGCACATGAGTGAACAATATGGATCAAGTTCCATACACCAACAGTTCATAGTTTGAATGATAAGTACATAGAGTTTTTGTGTTAACATTTTTTTGTTAAAAAAAAATATATTAATTGGGGTCGATGTACTTGGGGCGATAATGCCTGATTTGCCATATATATGCACTGTTTCGGCGAACAAATTATTAAATACAGTTCCAATTACTAAAATTGAGAATATTGTGCGCTTTGATAAGGTGATTTTGAGCATCTAGCATTATGTGCTCTATCCTTCTACCGCTGGTAAACTTTTCCTAACCTACGATTTCATTGAAGACAAGGTTTCAGGACTTGTAGTTCAGAATGGAATCCATGGCAGCTTTGTTCCTTGCAGAAAAGGTTGAAAAGCGGATAATCGCAAAGCTTCAAGAAATGTAGTTCTTTTTTAGTCATAAGAGGATCTCATACACCTATTCTAGTTAATAAAGATGTCTTGCTGGAATGAAATCATGGAAGTTGACAGGGAATCTGTAGAATTCTTCGTTTCTGACATCTCCTTTCTCTCTTTGGAATGGGAGCCACCATGAGAGCCCTCTATCTCTGACGGAAGAAACTGCTTCCAAAGTATTGTCGAGAAGTGTTCGACTATGAGAGCGACAGTTGGTGAAGAAGTAAATACTGAATTAAGGATGTCATCAAACTGCAAAACATAAGAACCCAACAAAATTTTGCTTGTCAAGCCAAGTTCAAGCCTTGATTAACATGACAAATTTCATGTTTAGTTGTCAAGAAAGCCTCACCCATCCTGCCCCTGTTTTTACAGGGCTATGGCCAGCAGAAGCATAGAACTCATTGAAGTACTGGGGGTATTGAAATGGCCAAGAACATAGAAAGACCAATAATGTAGAGGTTTCTCATGGAGTTGTTGTTTGTGAACTGCATGTATGAGACACCAACAGCAGCTGGAGAACAAAACCAAAATTTTGTGTCAGTTTCGATCTGAAGCTGTATATGATCGAGTTTGAACGAAGTTTCAACCACAGTGTCCTAGCTTACCGACAAAGCCAAAGAGCACACAGTAAATGGCAGCAAAGATGGGCAGTGGAATTGAAGCAAAAAGCGCACCGAACTTCCCTGTTAAAGGTTAAATGTATCAATTTAGACTTCAAAAGTAGAATTTATATCCCGGTAGACCAGATGTTCATGAGTGGGAAATAAAAAACGATTTGGGCTACCAAAAATTGAGAAGAACACCATAAAAGCAGTTGATATCTGCACTACTCTTCTACTTCCGACCTTAGTCAGTCCAAGAAGACCAACATTTTCTCTGCATGTTCGTCGAAGGGATTAACAGATTGCAGAAAGAATAAGTATTAGAGATTTTGAGTTTCAAATCCAACGGAGTAACAGGTTTCAACCATGATAGAGTTCTTACACTGACACAGTCGAGCCTACTGGTGACCCAAATATTCCATCAAGTAGCTTATTCACGCCCTGTATACAAGAAAAAAAAACGTCTCAATAACCTCCAATTCTCTCATTTGATGCTCAATTTAACGAATTGGATCAAGTTCAGCATCGTCACAGGAAAGGGAGGATTCTGACCAGCTATCAGAAAGCAGTCAAATCAATAGAATAGCCAATCCGAATCATTTTCTGGTATTGAGATTTGTTATAGTCAAATCAAGAACAACTATAAAACTAAATAAAATAATGAAAGGAAAAAGAACGGTTGAAGTTGAGGGATATCTGAGAACCAATATCTGACGCTGTATTACCTAGAGAGAAACAATGTAATCGCTTTTTTATTATCTCATTCAAGCTCATTTTCTGTGGCTACTATATGCCATTAGTGAGAAAATCAGACAAACAATGAAGGAAAAGAAAGTGGTTGAACTTGCATAACAACTGCAGATGAATATCAGATTATATATTGGAAAGGAAACATTGTAACTGTTGTTATTTAAGGGAACCAGAATCAATGTTTCTTTAAGAAAACATTTTTTTGAGGCAATGGTGCACTAGATCACAACATTCTCGTCTGGTGTATCTTACTTCCACATTTGAAACAAGTGCAGCACCAATCATCCCAAACACATGACCTGCATTGAAAATTGGAGGTCCCCATTGAAAAGGGTAGGGAAATCTGATCCTGTAATTTTAACAGCACATGGTAAAAATAACCACAGCCCAATAGTTCAAAATCAGCATTCAAGTGAATTATTAACTAGTCAATTTACCATGGAGCAGAGGATACTAGATAACTTCTATCCACACGACAATGTTGTTGGGTCTTTGCAGGGGCTTTGTTATATGCACCACTAACTGCCAGTAGGGTAGCAAATGACCAATCCAGTACAACGCAAAAAAGCAGTGCAAACTTGTCAAGCACTGGATAAGCACTCGGATGGACGTGCTTTAGGTGCTGTAATGAATTAAGAAACAAGCAGACCACTTTAAATACTTCAGATAAAGAGTAAGAAATGCAGTACAGGTGAAAGAAACCCATGGGTACAGCCGACGTCATTACTTGTTGAACTCCAACTAGTACAATTGGCATGGGCAAGCCAATTTCCACACACTTGCCAACCTGAAGAAGAGAAAAGCAAAGCCAAAATGGTAATTCATACATTATAAATAAGGTTCTATTCCTAACAGGGCTTCGTTAAGTGAACTATTGAATCTGGATAGAAATGGACAACAGAATCTAGTTAGAAATGGACCTGGCCTGATATGAAAATTCATGGCTAAGTAGTTAGGTCAACTCAACTAAGAGCAATCATCTGCTCAGAAAGGTTCATCACGCCTGACTCAAGGAAAAAATGCACCTTCTAGGTGGGAAATCTGATGTACAGAAAATTTCAACGGTTTCCTTCATTGAAAAGGCAACTAGCATTGTAAATATTTGGAAAAGACAAACTTGGTTGGGCAGTCTCTAGCAATAGCTAATGGTTACCTCAACAAATTGTGGAGTCCAAGGCAATGTGCACATAAAAATAGACACTGTGCAGAAAATTCTAATCCAGCTACCTGAGGAAATCCTCTTTCAAACAATCCAAGACCAACCACGCAAACAACAGGAATTATCACAACAGGGCTGAAGTGCCTGAAAATCACAAACATGATAAAGTAAGTACATATTTACAGTTACAGGTTTTACTGTGAAAAAAGCAGCTCTCTACCTTGTGAAAGTGGCCCACGCTCGACTATAACCAAGTATGATGTTCAAGAAGGAAGTAACGATTAGTGATCCTTGTATGGCTCTTGTGGTGTGAAGAAACCTCTGCAATGTCACTTTCTCTCAGTATCATGAAAAGGAAAACTCTCTCAGGTGGCAAAAGGCCCCATGATCCTAGAAAATCAATACAAAGAGCAGCCTGGTTGCCTTTCTGGTTAAACGGTACCTGGTGTTCAGATGTGAATGAATGTAATAAGAAGTCAAGGATGATAGAGACGACAGGAATCATAAACGCAAATGATCCACCCATGACAGTAGGGACAGGGGCGGAGGGAGGGGGGGGGGGGGGGGGGGGGGGGGGGGGGGGGTGGCGCGGCTAGGCCATGGCCCCACCCCAACTAACCAAAAAAAAAAAAAAAGTACATTACAAAAATTGAAAATTTTTAGTTGGGTAATGTCTTTTTTATATTTGAGTTTAGTTTGGACCTATCCTGATAAGTAGGTTGGACCGTTTGGCCCGCCCTTGAAAAGAATCCTCTTTCCGCCCCTGAATAGGGAGACATGATCCGACCAGAGTCTGGAGGAATGTGTTGATGCCACTCATGAAGGCCAATGTCTGAATAACTCTAGCATTTTCCCCCTGCATTTCCATTGGAAGATGAAGAAAATGGTTCAAAGATTTTCCAAGTACTGGAGTTTTCTATGAAAGAAGACAGGGTATAGATGAAAACTTACGTGGTCTCCCCCCATTAGAGGTACTGTGAGAGTGGATATCATCACTGTGGTTCCTAGCATTACAATATAATGTTGAAAAGCCAGTATGATCGCTTAAGCTGTAAATTTATAGTAAACAGAATTAGTTGTATGAAGAATGAAGGTGCCTTTGGTCTAATAATACAGAAGTTAAGAAGAAACTGCGTCAAAGACAGATCAGAGCATCCTTTTTGAAAAGTTGCTCAAGTTTCAGGAAAAATTGAAAGATAAAATATCACATCAAACGACTGCTTTTCTTCGGAAGGAGTTTCTGTAAATGTAAGGCATGTGAAACTCGAAAACCTAAACACCAGTATTATGAAAATCCTTTAGACTCGGCAAGGATAGGCTCATTCAAATTGAATGGGTAAAAAAGTCGGTCCCTAAGTGAATTTGCCGCTCAAGGTACATTGTTTAAGTATTTTTCTATTATTCCATATTCTTGTTATTTTCTCAGTGATTAATTATTTTCGATTATTACATATATTTCTTGTTATTTTCTCATAGTGATCAGGTTTTTTTCAAGTTAAGTGAGCCTTAAAAATTTGTTACTGCATTTCATTAACCTTGATAAATCTTTCGAATGTTCTTAAGTGTGCTATTATTTTTATGTTATTGTTCCAAGTTAAAAAAAAAAATTCAAACCTTTGATTTTTCCAATCCAAAACCGCTTCTTCAAATTCGTGCAGCCCACTGTGAACCTTTTTGGAACTTGATTTTGAACCAAAAGCTGATCTTAACAAAATTGACAAACACCATAATGCAGGCATGAACCCACGTACACGCCACTGGATATAGTATATATATATATACACACGCACCGTAGGCAAAAGTCCAGTGTTGCGAGTTTGAGACTGGATATATATATCCAGTATCAAACTCGCATACACTTGACTTTTCCCTACGGTGCGTGTAAAATAGAGAAGTTGGTACGAATGATAAGATGGAGTCTCATGTAAAATGCATCCAGTTTTCCAATTGGATTTGGACATGGCATTGAATCTTTTCAAACGCAACTCAGTGTCCGAAACTGTATGCATCTGTTTAGATCCGGTTATCTCGATTGAGCCTCACTCCTCCGGAGAAGA
This sequence comes from Nymphaea thermarum, assembly GCA_011799765.1. NCBI lineage: Eukaryota > Viridiplantae > Streptophyta > Magnoliopsida > Nymphaeales > Nymphaeaceae > Nymphaea > Nymphaea thermarum. Next base: position 50,431 of record JAANDH010001306.1, on the reverse strand, counting down.
CAAATCTGCCCTTCAGTTTCGTTGGAGACGATGTGGGGGTCATCATTACCACTTTAACTTAGAACTGATATTCAATCAAATCACATGCATGAAATCTATGTTGTGTCACTTCAGTGGATATGCGATCACTTAGCAGCAACCTTTTTATGCATATTCATCGTTTAATAGAAGCAATTTAAAGGTTTTCACAAAGTGACACCGGGAAAGCAGTCACGGACCTCACGTTCAATCAAGCTACAGATGTTCTGTGAGTTCAAGAAGAACTTGGAAGCATACCCGAGAGACTATGTCACAATGGTACGGGTACGGATATGGGTTTGGGTACGGGGTATGGGTACGGGTACGATATTTTTTAAAATTATGGTACGACGACTATTATATATAAAAAATAGTTATTATATATAATTAAATCATAATTATTATATATAATTAAATCACAAGTAACTTAAAATCATGATTTTTTTTAGTTATAATGAGACTTCTTATGTTAAAGTAAAAAAAAAATAAAAAACAAGTAATTTTTTTGATTTTTTGAAGTTATAATGCAGTTGGATCTGGATCCAACCCGAATCCAGATCCAAACGTACCTGGACGTACCAGCGTACTGGTACACCGTACCGGTACGGCGGTACGTGGTACGCCATAAAAATGGCGTACCACTGTGACTTAGCCGAGAGACTTTCCTCTGGTCTTGTTCATATTTTTTAAGAGAAGCCAAGTTCTTCTCTTTTAAACCTTAGTTGGCCATGGTGCATGTGGACCAACCATGAGTGCTAGAACCGAACATGATTCGATTCTCGTGAACATCACCCATTCATAAGAACGATCAAGTGTCAGCTTTCTATGTATTAGAATGAAAAATCTAATTCACATGAAACTCTTTCGTCTAAGGATGCCTAACGGAGGTGTGCGAAGGTAGGCTCAAGCGTCTATTCTGCTCGTGAGCGTAATGGTATAAGCCTGCCTGACTGTGAGACCGACTGGTCAAACAGAGACGAAAGTCGGCCATAATGATCCGGGAGTCCCGTGTGGAAGGGGTCTCGCTCAACGGATCAAAGGTATGCCGGGGATAACAGGCTGATGACTCTACAGAGAGGTGGTAGTTTTTTATTTCAATCACCATGAAGTCTCAGAATCCTAACTCTCTTGTGGAGGCATAGTCGAGAGACGCCTCCATCAAGGGTGGGTCATGGTTGAGAGACGACCCACCCTTGTCAGAGAGTTAGGATTCTGAGACTTCATGGTGATTGAAATAAAAAACTACCACCTCTCTGTTCACATGAATGCTCTTAACTCTAGAAGATGAAGACAAGGAGAGAAGAATACTCACGCCACGATGGGGTAGAGTGAACGCAGAATTGAATGTCATGGAGCTGGTCAGATGGATTGAACACGACGCCACCTGTTCTACGTTCACTTCCACCATTATTTTCTAACTTTCCTTGCAACAGAGAGAGGGAGAGGGAGATCTGAACGTCAATGGAGAGGAAAGTGCATCTCAACAAGCCAACGCTTGCGACTTTTCTCTCTCTCTCTCTCTCTCTCTCTCTCTCTTTCTCTCTCTCTCTGCATGTGATCAGATGAGATGGGCTCGGATTCCATGACAAATGAGCGTGGATGAAGATGCATTGATGTCGCCAACCTCAAGAATCAATTGATGCCCTTTGTTCGTGAGTCCCCAAACAACCCCATGTTCATAGTAATTTTGACTGGTTCGTCTGAACTTCGAAGTCTGATAGCCTTCAAATACACACTTGTCATTCGTTGGAAATGCCCATTTTTGTCATTTGTCTGATAGCATTCGAAGTACTTCGTATAAATTTGTAATATACACACTTGGTTGCATGTGGATCAACAAAATTGGTGCTGAAGCTTTCACTCTGCCCTTAATTATAACTGAAGTCTAAGTAACCGACTCTTGTTTATTTTAAGATTCTTTGCTTATATATTATGGAGACGTATGATGCCTTTGACGCCTTCAATGTACAAATCAACTGAGCTGCACTTTGTAGATTCATTCAGGGGTACATAGTGAAGGAAAAAATAATCAAAATCTTCAGGTTAAGACTTTTCCTCCTCTCATTTGAATATAAAAGATCGCATGAATTACTGATCACCTCACCGGTGTTTGTAGGAACCAGGTCTTAATCCGAAAAATCAGGTTCAACTCTGTTTCAGATGATAAAAACTAAGTTTTTCACGACCAATTCCTTTGGCAAGCCTAAAGCCTTGTCCGGATGACACCCAAGTCCAAGTTTAAGACCTAGTTTTCCATAACCATTAAAAACTTTAGTTTATGGAAAACCCAAACGAAGTTTTATACAAGAGTGGGCCAAGGTTAAATGAACATCACTAGTTTCCGATTTGACTAAAACCCTTTCCATATAACTTATTAGTTCTTTTGAGTAGATCTTGGGGGAGCTTTACGTGCGGAATCGACTGAACTCTGTCGCAGGAGAGGGTGTCATAGACACCCTCATGACCCACATCTGAAATGGGATGCCCGATGACAGACAGGTGGTAATCAAATAAGTACTATTTTGGCTGCAACAGTGCACAAATTTTGCATGTAAATGTTTTTACATATTGGTGGAAGTTAGGTTTAGTCTGGATTGAGACACAGATGTGGTGTAAAACAGAGTTGGGTCCTTTTTTGCTTACTAAAGCCAAACGATTGGATAATTGGACAAATCAGAGCAATTTCTTGTAAATTACTCTTGTATTACGCAAGAAATTTCTTCTGTAAATTGATTTTCCATTCACAATTGATAACTGATTGCATCCTAGATTAGGCTGCAGTAAATTTACTACAAGTTCTGTCAGTGAGATTTTCCAAGTTGCCTAGTTTCTTTCACTAGATCTGTTTCTCCAACTATATCCAATAAATCTGAAATGAACTGCTTCTATCAAACACTTCGGTGAAGTATCGTGTCAAAGGATTGAGGTCTGATTTAGCTTGCCTCAATGATGAATGTTATGACATGTATCATCATGACGAGAAGTGGAACTATTTTTCCTTGAAAAAGGAAAGAAACGAAAAAGATTCACCAAGCTCCTTATATGAAGACTGGACCCTTGTCAGACCATTGCCGGAAACAGGGTAACATTTTTCTGAAATGCACACTCTCTCCACGATTCTCATGAAGAAGTGCGTAACTCTTAAAAAAAGATTCTATGCGGCGACTTCTCTGAGAAGAAGCTCATCAATTAGCAGTAGCACAACTAATAAACATGAAACAAGAAAACTGTCAATCCGAAAGTGATTTGTAAAGCGGATGACATACAATACAAAGTACTTGTTCATAACTTTCCATCACCCTTTTGTTACCTACACTGCATCTTATGGTTCATTTCAAACTGGTTTTGTCCACTCATGACCGACAGGAGAATGTAGCAGAAGCTCAAAGGGCTAAGCTTTTTTGTTAAGCAGGCAGAAGAGGATTAAGTACATGACCAACAAATAGCAGAACCCCCGTTAGTTCTTCTCGTATTAGAAACAAAAATGGATGATCAGCAACGAAGTCTACAGGTGGTCGTGGGGCAGACCGAGTGCTTATCACAGCACCAGTTGCCGAAGCAGCTTCAGTTCCTTCTTCATTAACCTCAATAAAGGATTTGTGGAATACGCCGGATACAAACAATTTATTTCCCAAAGGCAAATCAACCATCTCAGTAAGTTCAGCTTGACCAGAGAAGGGCAAAAACAGCCCCATCTGCTTGAGAACCTCAGAAGCTTCAAAATCATGAGAAATTTTGAACTTAGGAATCATGAACTGACCAACACTGACTTGGTTTGAAGGAAGATGCCTATTTATGAAATCCAGCTCTGAACCAATTTTTTCTACTAGATTATCTCATCAGGAAGGAAAAAATACATGGAGAAAAGCCTCTTATCCTCGCCTTGTCCATAAGGCAACTTGAGTACTTTGAAACCAGGAAAAGCAGCAATAAACTGCTCCTTCGAGCTAGTCATAAACATGACTTGTACAGATTCCCCGCTCAGAGGATAGAAAGATCCTTCTTTGGTAACAGATGCATCAAACTCGTCTTTCCAAGCGCCCTTAAAGTAAAGTGCACTAGCAAGGATAAGCCTAGTAGAATCGTCAACTGAGCCAGATGGAAGAAGTTCTTTAATAAGTCCATTAGTCTGGCCTTCCGCCCATAAGTTCACTTCATTTTTTACTTCAGTTGGCTGCATGTATACAAGCATAAAGTTACATGATAAGAATTCCATCAACTGAATTGGCTTTGTCACCAAACTTCAGGACAAGGAAATTTTCATTTCTACAGAGTGCCAATAGATTTGGAGAAATATGGTGCGCTATTTCCTCAGACAATCAACAGTTTATTACTATTTTTCACTATGGTGCGATAAATGGTTTAGCCACTAATCACTATTATTCAGGTTCTAAAAAGTGTCTTCAATAAGAAAACTAAGTCATGCATACAGTACTGGATATTTTTTTGATGTTACAAGGAGGTGGATTTACAGCTTGTGATTCACCAATTCTGCCATGAGTATTGCTTGCATTTATTACATGTTTATCCTCAACAGATTTTTATTTCCATGAACCACCTCATGTTGTTCCTCTGTGGGTTGAAGTTGATCCTCAGTCTAACCTGTATGATCAGTATTTCCTTCCTTTAACAGATCATGAGTTAGCTGTGGCAGATCCTATGGGATCTACAGTACTGATATAGTTGGAGCTGATAATATTGGGCCTTCTATAGCAAATTTAGAGCTGCCCATTTACAGCTTTGGTTAAACACCCATGAAAGCTATGAACTAAGACTTAAGTTAATCATTGAGTTAAAATAGATGTAAGACTATTCCCAAGTCATTTTCATAAAAAAAGGTTATATTATCGATCATAAAGAAAGTGCAAATTGACCGACTTGGAAAGAGGGATGTGGGAAAGCAACAGTTCCATAGCATCTGCATGCGGGCTTCTACGCAAACGAAGAAGTGATGGTATAACCTTTCATGCCTCAAGGGGCATAGGCATAGCTGGTCGGGTTAGGGGCCTGTATAAGGCAGGTCTCTAGTACGATTCTCATGGGCGTTATGCTCATGTGTCTTAAGGTGGTAGGGCACGACATCCAAGTTGAAGGGTGCACATGTCTATCACTGACGCAGCTCAGTACCTCGAAGGCAAGAGAAATAGGAGGGCCTTCGGGCCTCGCTTCAGGCGGTGGGATGATCTCTCGCTCACCTGCAGGTATAACTACTAATCTTTTTAAAAGAAAAAGATTGGAATATAAAAAATTAAATCCAGAAACTTAAACTCGTAATAAGAAATACTCAATATCATCAGATGGGTTTCCACCAAGGGGCGGAGGAGCGATGCAATGATTTTTTTCAGAGGCTGGTCGAACGGTCCGACACATTTATTTGGGTAGAGCCAAACTAAACCCGAATCCAAAAAATACATTACTCAACTATAATTTTTTTTATTTTTTCAATGTAATTTTTTTGGATAATCTAATACTATGTTTCTATGCTTTTATTAGTCAAGCAAGCCCCTTCCTATAGTAAACCTTCAAAACAAAAGCTTCCAAAAAATTACTTTAATAGAGACAAACACAGGTTTGAATTCATTAATCCTCGGAAAACCAATTCTTTTGCAAATTTAGAAAATGCTCTTGGCTCACTGGAAGGTTATGTTCCAGCGGATATTTCCACGAATGACAGGGTCCATACTCTAGCTTTATGGAGAAATACGAGGACCTGAAGTACACGCTTAGAAAGTGGCTCACCTTCGTCTGAAAATCGACGGCCTTGGCTTCTGCTCCATAGACGTCCTTCATGATCTCCGCGAAGGCCGGCTTCAACGGCATGGATTCGTCGACCCAGATGCCGTTTGCAGAGTATAGCGTCGGACCTCCAAGAGTGCTCCCGTCGGCGAGAATCAGGGAAACGATCTTGGCAGAGAGCGTGTTGAGCTCCTCGTTGGTTCTCGCCCTCAGGAACGACAGAATCTGATCATTAGTCTGTCCTGTCGATCCGGCGGCCACCATGGAAAGGGCGATGTGGAGGGTGAGGGTGTGGAAGTTGACTTGAAAGCGCTGGTTTTGATTGAAGCAAGGAAGAAGTTGTGAACCGAGAGAAGAGAAGCAGAGAGAGAGAGAGAGAGTTCTCAGAGAGAAACAGAAGAGAAAAATTGCTTGATTTCTTCATTGAACTATCACACTTATATACAGAAAATTGGTACACGGTTTCAACAACATTTGATTTAATCTTGTCCCAAAACTATCGAGTTTATCCAACTTTGTAACTTCACCAGAGTTCATCCAAATCCTTTAAGATAAGGAGCAAATAAGGAGGAGTTGAGATAAGAGAAATCTCCTTTTGTTTAACACTCCCCCTCAAACTGAGCGTAGAGGTTTCTTACACTCAGTTTGGATAGAAGATGATTAAAAGATTCCTTGCCTAAGGCCTTAGTAAATAAATCTGCCAACTGATCTTTGCTCTTAATGTAATTGGTCCTTACTAGACCTTGATTTATTTTTTCTCGCACCACATGACAGTCTAAGTCTATATGCTTAGTACGTTCGTGAAAAACTTGCCGGTTGTGAATGTCTCACGCCCAGATCCGTTAACAGGAATTTCAACCAAGTCACTTCACATACTGCATTTGCCATTGACCTGTATTCTGCTTCTGCAGAGGAGCGCGACACTGTGGACTGTTTTTTGGTCTTCCATGAAATTAGAGAATCACCAAGGAGAACACAATAACCAGTCACTGACCTTCGCGTTTCATGACATGCTGCCCAATCAGAATCACAGAATACACTCATTTGAAGATTGGTTTGTTTACCAAGGAAAATACCTTGTCCTGGCCAGTGCCAACGACAATTTGTGAAACCAATTTCGAGGAGATTGTTTGAGACCGTAGAGAGATTTATGTAGTTTACATACTAGATTCTCCCCCTTACGGTCATATCCTGGTGGAACTTGCATATAGACTTCTTCAAGTAGATCGCCATGAAGAAAGGCATTATTCACATCCATTTGGTATAGTAACCAATCATTTGCTGCCGCAACTGAAAGTAGAGTTCGGACTGTTACCATTTTTGCGACTGGTGCAAATGTCTCATTGTAGTCCAATCCTTCTTGTTGAGAATAACCTTTGGCGACCAGGCGTGCCTTGTATCGCTCAATAGTACCATCTGATCGGAACTTGATTTTATAAACCCACTTACAACCGATAGGCTTTACTCCTTCAGGCAAAGTGGTCATCGTCCAAGTGTTGTTTTCCTTTAGTGCACTTATTTCTAAGTTCATTGCCTCTCGCCACTCCCTATGTCCAGCTGCCTCTTCAAAGGTTCTTGGTTCTGATGTGGATACTATGGCTGCTAAGAAATGGGAATGTTGAGGAGAGAAACGAGAAAGTGAAGTAAAGTTAGAAATAGGGTACCGTGTGCCTTTCATTGCACTAGACGTCGAGGTACCATTGATCGAGGGAGCTGAAATAAGAGAGCAATAGAAATCCCGCATCCAAGTGACTGGCCGTTTTGGACGAGTGGATCTTCTTACTGATTCAGTGGGCTCAGGTTCAATAATGGAATTTGATGCACTAGATTGAGGTGGTTGAACACCCTCGGTTGATGACTCAGGTAATGATTCATGATCAATGTACACACTTGACGAGTTAGGATTTGGTTCAGGTATATGTGTATTTGAACTGCTGGTATCACAAACAATGTTATCCAAAGGACTAACTTCGTCAACTTGGGGAATTGGCAACGGCAATGCGGGCAAACTTTCGTTCTCTCTTACTTGTTGGAAGGGCAAAACATTTTCATAGAAAATAACGTCTCGACTAGTAAAAAGCTTTTTTCTTTCTAGATCATATACTTTGTATGCTTGCTGTCCTTCAGGGTAACCAAGAAATATGCATTTATGCGCCCTAAAATCAAATTTATCTCTATTGTGGTCATTGTTTGTAGCATAACAAAGTGATCCAAAAATACGCAAATGTTTGACGTTTAGTCTTTTGTTAAACAATTTTTCAAATGGAGACATTCCTTTCAAAACCGGAGTTGGGATGCGATTGATTAAATAAGCTGCTGTTAAAACACACTCTCCCCAAAAACATTTTGGTAAATTGGCATCAAAACGCAATGCTCTAGCAATTTCTAAAAGATGTCGATGTTTCCGTTCTACTACTCCATTCTGTTGTGGAGTAGCTACACAACTGTGTTGTTGTAAAGTACCTTGCATTTGAAAAAAATCTTTTATCTCATATGAAAAAAATTCAGACCCATTATCTGAACGCACATTATTAATAACAACTCTAAACTGATTTTTAATCATGGCAAAAAAATTTTTAATGAGATGAAATGTTTCATGTTTATGTCGCATGAGAAAAACCCATGTAGATCTTGTGTAGTCATCAACTATACTCAAAAAATAATGTGCCCCAGTGAGAGTGGACTGAGTATACGCCCCCCAAATGTCACAGTGTATTAATTCAAAAGGCTTTGATGTTTCAATACTACTTAAATCAAACTTCAAACGAGTTTGCTTTGCGCGATGACAAGCATCACAACAAATTTCTTTATTCAAATCACAATTCAAACCTATATAAGAATTAACAAGTTTAAGACGAGAAAGAGAAAGATGACCGAACCGCCTATGCCAAAGATCTTGGGAGGAGGACACGGTGAAACAGTTTGTTGATGAAATCACTGGATCGAGTTCATATATGCCTTCTCTTTCTTTACCCTGACCAATCATCGTCCTCGACGCCAGGTCCTGCAAGACACAATGAGTAGGAAAAAAGGTTACGGAACAGTTTAGTGCTTTGGTCAATTGACTCACAGAGAGTAGGTTGACTTTGAAAGAGGGAATATACAAAGAATTTTCAAGAGTGAAAGATGGTAGTTTAACATCACTGGATTGATGAACAGTTATTGTATGCCCATTAGGCAAGTTTATAGGTACTCGGCAATTTATTGGTTTTTGAAGTAGAGAGCTATCGGCACAAATGTGTCGACTAGCTCCAGAATCAACAATCCAAGGAATATGGGATGAACATATATTACCTGCAAAATTGATAGAGGCAGATGGAGTTCTAACAAGTGATAAGAGTTTATGATACTCATCCATAGTGAATGAAGGTACAACTTCCTTGGAAGATTGACCATTACTGCCGAAGAAGCTAGTACCATCGCTTGCATGAGAGTCCATTGGCCTTTGATTGTGAGTAGCAGCTGCAACTAGTGGTGACCGAAAATTTGGATCATGCAATCGGTGTCCTGGAGGATAACCATTCAACTTAAAACATTTATCTTTCACATGGCCTGTGTTGTGACAATGGCTACAGATTGGTCGCCTTTGACGTCCTTCTCTATTTGGCTGAAACTTGTAATTCTGGCTGTATGACTTTGCTTTGGGAATATGATTGTGTGTTATTGCCAAGGCGGTGTGAGAGGCTGATGGTGTGAATCTTGCTTCACGCTGTTGTTCCTCCTGCAATACTAGAGCATATACTTTGTTTACTGTAGGCAGAGGATCAAGCAATAGAATCTGTCCTCTAATGGCATTATATGAATCATTCAATCCCATCAAGAACTGGATGACACGTTCTCTTTGAATCTGATCCGAATATATTTTTATTCCTCCACACGAACACATGGGTACCGGATTGTAGTAATTTAATTCTTCCCAAAGCACTTTGAGTTTTGTATAATATGCAGTAACAGACATGGACTCTTGCTGCAGTCGACATATTGAACTTTGCAATTGAAAAACTCTTGGTGCAAGACTCTGAGTATATCTTTCTTTTAACTCCTCCCATATTTCTTGAGCTGAGGTAGCATAAGCAATACTAGCATGAATCTCCTTACTAATCGAATTAAGTATCCATGAGAGAACTAGATTGTTACATCGTACCCACAACGTACGATTATGCTCATCTTCTTTGGGCTCTTTGATAGTCCCATCGACGAAACCTAATTTGTTTTTGGCTGATAGAGCCATGATCATGGCTCTGCTCCAAATTGCATAGTTATCACCGGTAAGTGGTTGAGATACCAACCCACTTCCAGGATTATCCGAATGATGCAAAAAGAAGGGATCAGATGTCACCTGAGAACTTTCGTAGCCATTAGTTTCTTCCAGTTTATCAATATTCTTGACTGTCGACGCCATGACTGCTCCTTAAGGGATGAAGATGGAACCAGTCTGCTGTTCTCCAGAGAGTGCACAACAGCAGAGGACCAAGCGGAGCTTGTAGGCTGCCAGGGGCAGCGTCAGGCAAGGAGTGAGCGGTCGGTGGAGATCTCCCCTGCTCGATTTGGGTAAACCCAAAAACAGACTCTCTGGTTGAAAACGTCCGAGCGGCAGAGAGAGTGAAACAAGTGCGGAGGCGAGCGGGCGTTGGAGAGAGCGCTCCAGAAGCGGGAACAAGAGAGCAAGCCGACGGACGCTCCAGAAGCGGGCGCTCGAGCAGAAACGCCAAGAACGCTCGAGCAGGCGTTAGAGAGAGCGTTCGAGCGGGCGTTAGGGTAGAGCTCGAGCGGGCGGAGTTTTGGGGGCGATCTGGAATACTGGAACAGAGGAGGCGAGCGGGCGTTTAGGACGCTCGAGATCGACGGACGCTCCAGCGGACAGAGAGGTCGCTCGTGCGAGCGAAACCGGACGATCTTTGAATTCTCCGGCGATCACTTTTGATCTCTCTTCCTGTGGACGCCTGAGAGATAGGGAACTCTCGGACGAACGCTTGCAAGACGGTCTGAAAAACAGAGGAATCTCTGAAACTTCCCTCCAACAAAGGGGAACTTCTCTATTGCTCTGATACCATGTGGAAGTTGACTTGAAAGCGCTGGTTTTGATTGAAGCAAGGAAGAAGTTGTGAACCGAGAGAAGAGAAGCAGAGAGAGAGAGAGAGAGTTCTCAGAGAGAAACAGAAGAGAAAAATTGCTTGATTTCTTCATTGAACTATCACACTTATATACAGAAAATTGGTACACGGTTTCAACAACATTTGATTTAATCTTGTCCCAAAACTATCGAGTTTATCCAACTTTGTAACTTCACCAGAGTTCATCCAAATCCTTTAAGATAAGGAGCAAATAAGGAGGAGTTGAGATAAGAGAAATCTCCTTTTGTTTAACAGAGGGGGGAGAAGACGAAGTTGACTTCCCTCGCTTCGCTGATGGCGATGTGGCTCGCCAGGAGCAAGCTTGACTCTGTCTGCCTTTGGATTGAGTCGCGGAGATCCATCGGCCCCTCTTCCTGCCGTCTCTTCTTCTTCTCTGCAGTGAGGAAGAATCGCAGAAAACGAAGAGGATGAGAGGAGCTGGAAGAGGAACTTCCAACAGATGGGAACAGCTTGAGGCTGCTACAAAATCATTGAATGTGGTGTGGATTTAAACTCTCATTTCCGGTATATATGCAAGATGCCAAATAGAGGAAGCCAAAGAGCTCAACTTCAGGGTTCCCTCCCACCTTATCTCAACTTCAGCGGCCACCATGGAAAGTTTATTGATCCATATGCATCACGTGTTGGATAAGGATTTTCTTAAATGGTTGAGGTTTTCATGTTCTCGGAGTCGCTCGGTATAGATTTGAATTGGCATACATCCAAGAGATCATCATGTGGACGAGTTTCTATGAATTTATGAGTTTTCGCCAAAAGAAAAAGAAGATTGTTTTGGTGGAGTTGTTGAAATCCTCGGTCATCTTGAGCTCTGTCCAATTATTTCCAGTAAGACCATGTTTGTTAGCCTCAATCGGATCCTCAGGCTGCTAGGTGAAATCCACTGCTGAAGCAAACGGCAAATTTCACAGGTGCAGATTTGGGATCGGCGTTGCATTATTTTCAGGCACCGCTTCTTTTCAATCTTTGATACAACAAAGTAACGCACGCTACGCACCAATATTTATCGACTGATACAGAGCGCCCTGCCTTTGCTCAGTGTCCCATGCATGCCATCGAATCTTTCTTTTTTTAATAATTTATTGTTTTGTACCAAGATAATCACACCGCTGCTCCCACTGCAGATATCATGACCATATATAAATAATACATGCCATCTGCTTCTGCTACAAAAATTGTTTTTCCATACATTCAACAATGTAAAGATATGCAAACTGTTGAAGTTTATAATATCAACAATATCATACAGATCAAGTTTGCAAGTATGATGCCATATAATGGATTACATTTAAGCACCCAAAAAACTAGGATTGAGTACATGACCAATAAATAGCAGACCCCTGTCCGTTCCTCCCCTATCAGGGGGAGAAGTGGATGACCAGCCACAAAGTCTGTAGGAGGTTCTGGCATGACAACCCTAAAGGCTAACTGTTGGATGGTGGCCTTGTGCCCTATCTTTCACTTAGTAACTACAATTGGGTCAAACTGGAGTTACCAGATTAAGTTAAAGAAAGACTGATTTTCAAATTAAAGTTTTCATTAAACAGAATTAAAGTCTGATTTATTACCATTCACGAGATGGCCATAACCGACGCTGGGATTTGGGAAATCCTGGGAGGTGGACTATAAAGTCGCAGCTCACATCCACGAGGCCTCCCAGAAGCAAACCTGGAAATCCATTGCTCCCTTGTTTCTTTCTTCTTCTCTTGCTCACATTCTCTTGCTCACAGGTGCTGGGCGTGCACGCTTGAATCACTACTGATGGTGGAGTTGCTGCTTCCACAGTTGAACGACCTGCTGAGACGACGATCAGGCCCTAAAGAGTCTTCCGCAGGTTTATTTTCCAACATTGGTATCAGAGCCTTGTTTGTCGGATTTCCTGTAAATGAAATCCGACCTGTATGCATGTGTGATGCATACGATGAATTATATCTTAATAAAAAACAATAGTTCATTTTTTGTTGTGCTCTGTGCTTTATTTCTGAGTTTCAGAGAAACATATTAGTCGATCTGGCCCTAGCACGAGCAAATGTTAAGTGTCATGAATGGAAGACGCTGTAATAGGAAAAGAAAGCAGAGGGTTTGGACAGAGAACACACTTTGGACAGAGAACACACAGACTAAGAAAACGGGGAGAAGGATAATACTCCGGATGTAGTGCGTCGTCGAGGAGTCCTCTGATGCTTCTGTTCCATCTGGCGCGCGAAAGCGCGGACATAACAGAGCCCTTCGATAAAATTTCCTTTGTTTGTTTTATCGTCCCTGTTTCTGCACAACGACTAATAGCAGAAAGCTTAAGGGTCGCTGCTGCTTGAGCAGGTGAAGAGGCATGTGTTGTTTTCTTCCTCTGTCACAGCCGGAGATCCAAACTTTTTTTTCTCGGTGACCTTGATCATAAAAAAACCTTGGTCTGTTTAGCCTTTTATGAATGGCTGACGGAAAACACGCCGCTGCTCGTGCAGTCAGAGTCTCTATCGCTGCATTTCTTCTATTCTCCTTTCCGACAAAATCAAAAGTTGATGTTTTCTTCTTTCCCAGCAGACCAAAACTTCTTGTTTTTCCGGCGATAACCAGTCAATCCGCACAGTGGTCGACCTCTGCCACCGTGGTCGATCTCGAAAATATCATCGTAATTTTTTAAAAAAAGTTAAAACATTTAATAAATCTCGAAAATTATCAAAAAGTAAAAATAAAAAAATACAAAAATGCAAAAAACACATATAAGACGAGTTTTTTCATGTTTTCTATTTTTTGGTATTTTTTAAAAAAAGATTGTGTCTAATTGCCGTCACACTTTTTTCAAATGTACGTGTTTTATATGACAATGTATCAAACACAAAAAATTAAAGAAAATAAATGGCAAAAGTATCCACTTAAGATCAAAAGGAAATATCAAATGTTATATCAAACACAAAAATTAAAGCCACTTAAATAATTCAAATAATAACCAAAAATTGAATAATAAAGGATAACAACTTCCCTGCAATTGAAATCTTGAAAATTTGAAAATAAAAAACAAAAATTAAGATTTTGACTTCAATAGAAACAAAGATCAAATTCAAAATGAGGGAAGGAATACTTTTGGAAATAAAGGCAAGCTCAAAATGAACAACAAAGTCAGACATGGAAGAAGAACAAACCGCCAACATACTTTTGAATTTATAAGAATTGTGAACCAATGAACAGACCCTTGCATGCACACCTTTCAACAAAGATCATAAGATGACCATAGACGATTGAGAAGCAAATCACCAAGGGCAGTTACTTAACTAGGGAAAAAACATGAAAATAAGTGCATGTGCTTGTAAAAAATGTGAGAATCATTGAAAATAAAATCAGAAATTGCAAATTTTACTACCCTCGCTACACAAGAAGATAACTAGTCGGGTGGCATGATTTATTGCTGAAATTATTAAATTCATCGCCCAAAAATGAGGAGCCCTCGATAAATATGTAATAACTAAAATTAGTTTGTCGACATTCACAATATATACAACTTTACCGTATTATACCTAAGAAATTCCTTGTTTGTTGTATTATAACCATACATGATATATGTGAACTGTTTCAACGTGTGATAACTAAACTAAGAAAAAAAGTTCATTCTGTTTCTATATTCCCCACGCATCCAGAACCAAGATGCTTACGAGCAATGTGCATGTAGAAGATCAAATAAAGATAAACGAGGAAAAGGAACACAAACAAACAAGAAACAAAATCGTTGAACTCTGCATGTTACCTTTGTTAGATGAACTAATCTTTTCCCTCTCGTTTAATCATTGCACATGCGAGATTTGAACGTCTAACAATCTGCAAGTGACCGGACAGAAACGATCGAAAAAATAAACAGGAACGATAAACTAATGCATTTCTTTTATCATTATACACCCATAATCTAAATATCTACCAGTGAGCAACGTGCGATTAAGCTAAGATATCGGGAAAGTCAAATCCAAACAAAATTCTCAAGATAATCAACCCTTGGAGCATAACCATTCGTCTCCTTGTAGGCTGATTAAATTAGACAAATCCGATTACTCATCACAAATCCATAAAATTTTTTGAACCTCAACCGATAAATTTGTACTAAAACACAAGAATGACAGACTAATCAGATACGCCAAGGATAAATTCACGTCAAAAGATAAAATCAGCATACTACTGAATACGCAGTGACAGAACAAACAAAACCTGAAACTAATAAGGTTTCTATAGGACGGCACATGCAAGATTCGGACATCTAACACCCTGCAAGTGATCAGACAGAAACGATCGGAAAAATCAACCCGAACGAGAAATTAATGCATTTCTTTTATCATTATACACGCACAATCTAGATATCTACTAGCGATCAACGTGCGATTAAACCAAGTTGTCGAGAAAAGCAAATCCAAACAAAATTCTCAAGAGAATCAGCCTGCGAAGCATAACTATTCGTCTCATTGAAGGCTGATTTAGTTAGCCCAATCCGATCGCTCATCACGAGCCTATAATATTTTCTGAACTTGTACCGGTCGATATGTAATGAAACGGAACAGAGAAACAAAATCACCATAACGGTAAAGATCAATCCATCGGATAGAATCACGTCGGAAGATAGGATCAACGCACCGCCGGTCGAAGTTACGGAGTTCATAGTTTGAATGACAAGTACAAAGAGTTTTTGTGTAAACATTTTTTTGTTAAAAAAAAATATTAATTGGGGATGATGTACTTGGGGCGATAACGTCTGATTTGCCATATATATACACTGTTTCGGCGAACAAATTGTTAAATAGAGTTCCAATTACCAAGATTGAGAATATTGTGTGCTTTTAAAAGGTGATTTTGAGCTTCTAGCACTATGTGCTCTATGCTTCTACTGCTGGTAAACTTTTCCCAACCGACGATTTCATTGAAGACAAGGTTTCAAGACTTGTAGTTCAGAATGGACTTAATGGCACCTTTGTTCCTTGCAGAAAAAGTTGAAAAGCGGATAATCGCAAAGCTTCAAGAAATGTAGTTCTTTTTTAGTCATAAGAGGATCTCATACACGTGTTCTAGTTAATAAAGATATCTTGCTGGAATGAAGTCATGGAAGTTGACGGGGAATCTGTAGAATTCTTCGTTTCTGACATCTCCTTTCTCTCTTTGGAATGGGAGCCACCATGAGAGCCCTCTATCTCTGACGGAAGAAACTGCTTCCAAAGTATTGTCGAGAAGTGTTCCGACTATGAGAGCGACAGTTGGTGAAGAAGTAAATACTGAATTAAGGATGTCATCAAACTGCAGAACATAAGAACCCAACAAAATTTTGCTTGTCAAGCCAAGTTCAAGCCTTGATTAACATGACAAATTTCATGTTTAATTGTCAAGAAAGCCTCACCCATCCTGCCCCTGTTTTTACAGGGCTATGGCCAGCAGAAGCATAGAACTCATTGAAGTATTGGGGTATTGAAATGGCCAAGAACATAGAAAGACCAATAATGTAGAGGTTTCTCATGGAGTTGTTGTTTGTGAACTGCATGTATGAGACACCAACAGCAGCTAGAGAACAAAACCAAAATTTTGTGTCAGTTTCGATCTGAAGCTGTATACGATCGAGTTTGAACGAAGTTTCAACCACAGTGTCCTAGCTTACCGACAAAGCCAAAGAGCACACAGTAAATGGCAGCAAAGATGGGCAGTGGAATTGAAGCAAAAAGCGCACCGAACTTTCCTGTTAAAGGTTAAATGTATCAATTTAGACTTCAAAAGTAGAATTTATATCCCGCTATACCAGATGTTCATGAGTGGGAAATAAAAAACGATTTGGACTACCAAAAATTGAGAAGAACACCATAAAAGCAGTTGATATCTGCACTACTCTTCTACTTCCGACCTTAGTCAGTCCAAGAAGACCAACATTTTCTCTGCATGTTCGTCGAAGGGTTTAACAGATTGCAGAAAGAACAAGTATTAGAGATTTAGAGTTTCAAATCCAACAGAGTTACAGGTTTCAACCATGATAGAGTTCTCACACTGACACAGTCGAGCCTACTGGTGACCCAAATATTCCATCAAGTAGCATATTCACGCCCTGTAAACAAGAAAAAAAAAAACGTTTCAATAACCTCCAATTCTCTCATTTGATGCTCAATTTAACGAATTGGATCAAGTTAGCATCGTCACAGGAAAGAGAGGATTCTGACCAGCTATCAGAAAGCAGTCAAATCAATAGAATAGCCAATCCGAATCATTTTCTGGTATTGAGATTTGTTATAGTCAAATCAAGAACAACTATAAAACTAAATAAAATAATGAAAGGAAAAAGAACGGTTGAAGTTGAGGGATATATGAGGACCAGTATCTGACGCTGTATTACCTAGAGAGAAACAATGTAATGGCTTTTTTATTATTCCATTCAAGCATTTTTTATTTTGGCTACTATATGCCATTAGTGAGAAAATCAAACAAACAACGAAGGAAAAGAAAGTGGTTGAACTTGCATAACAACTGCAGATGAATATCAGATTATATATTGGAAAGAAAACATTGTAACAGTTTTGTTATTTAAGGGAACCAGAATCAATGTTTCTTTAAGAAAACATTTTTTTGAGGCAATGGTGCACCAGATGTCTAAAAATTTATTAGTGCAAGGATTTCAGCTTATGAGTGCATGAGGTAGCACAATTGTGCTGATGACCAAATTTTGCTAGAAACAATATTGGAGAGCATGAAGGAGAAAACTCATCAGAATTTGGGGGTTTGCTATTGAACCTGTAAACCAATGCTTCGACTAAGGACATTTGCAGGAGGAGGTGTAGCGCCGGAAAGCCTAGAAGCTGCATAAAATGCACCAGATGACTGCATCAAAGAGGAACTGATCAAAAAAACTTATCTAATGAACATATGATATTTTCTATGGTTCACAACATTCTCGTCTGGTGTATCTTACTTCCACATTTGAAACAAGTGCAGCACCAATCATCCCAAACACATGACCTGCATTGAAAATTGGAGGTCCCCATTGAAAAGGGTAGGGAAATCTGATCCTGCAATTTTAACAGCACATGGTAAAAATAATCACAGCCCAATAGTTGAAAATCAGCATTCAAGTGAATTAGTAACTAGTCAATTTACCATGGAGCAGAGGATACTAGATAACTTCTATCCACACGACAATGTTGTTTGGTCTTTGCAGGGGCTTTGTTATATGCACCACTAACTGTCAGTAGGGCAGCAAATGACCAAACCAGTACAACGCAGAAAAGCAGAGCAAACTTGTCAAGCACTGGATAAGCTCTCGGATGGACGTGCTTTAGGTGCTGTAATGAATTAAGAAACGTGCAGAGCACTTTAAATACTTCAGATGAAGAGTAAGAAATGCAGTACAGCTGAAAGAAACCCATGGGTACAGCCGATGTGATTACCTGTTGAACTCCAACTAGTACAATTAGCGTGGGCAACCCAATTTCCACACACTTGCCAACCTGAAGAAGAAAAAACCAAATCCAAAATTGTTATTCGTACATTATCAATAAGGTTCTATTCCTAACACGTCTAGATTAAGTGAACTATTGATTCTAACTAGAAATGGACAACAGAATCTAGTTAGAATTGGACCTGGCCTGGTATGAAAATTCATGGCTAAGTAGTTAGGTCAACTCAACTAAGAGCAATCAGCTGCTCAGAAAGGTTCATCACGCCTGATTCAAGGAAAAAATGCACCTTCTAGGTTGGAAATCTGATGTACAGAAAAATTCATTGGTTTCCTTCATTGAAAAGACTACTAGCATTGTAAATATTTGGAAAAGACAAACTTGGTTGGGCAGTCTCTAGCAATAGCTAATGGTTACCTCAACAAAATGTGGAGTCCAAGGCAATGTGCACATAAAAATGGACATTGTGCAGAAAATCTAACCCTGTTACCTGAGGAAATCCTCTTTCGAACAATCCAAGACCAACCACGCAAACAACAGGAATTATCACAACAGGGCTGAAGTGCCTAAAAGTCACAAACATGATAAAGTAAGTACACATTTACAGAGTTGCAGGTTTTACTGTGAAAAGTGCAGCTCTTTACCTTGTGTAAGTGCCCCATGCTCGACTATAACCAAGTATGATGTTCAAGAATGAAGTAACGATTAGTGATCCTTGTATGGCTCTTATGGTGTGAAGAAACCTCTGCAATGTCTCTTGATCTCAGTATCATGAAAAGGAAAACTCTCTCAGGTGGCAAAAGGCCCCATGATCCAAAAAAAATCAATACAAAGAGCAGCCTGGTTGCCTTTCTGGTTAAACGGTACCTGGTGTTCAGATGTGAATGAACGTAAGGAGAAGTCATGGATGATAGAGACGACAGGAATCATAAACGCAAATGATCCACCCATGACAGTAGGGAGACGTGATCCGACCAGAGTCTGGAGGAATGTGTTGATGCCACTCATGAAGACCAATGTCTGAATAACTCTGGCATTGTCCCCCTGCATTTCCATTGGAAGATGAAGAAAATGGTTTAAAGATTTTATTGGAGTTTTCTATGAAAGAACACAGAGTAGAGACGAAAACTTACATGGTCTCCCCCCATTAGAGGAACTGTGAGAGTGGTGATCATCACTGCGGTTCCTAGCATTACAATATAATGTTGAAAAGCCAGTATGATCGCTTCAGCTGTAAATTTATAGTAAACAGAATTAGATGTATGAAGCATGAATGTGCCTTTGGTCTAACAAGGCAGAAGTTAAGAAGATACTGCGTCAAAGACAGATCAGAGCGTCCTTTTTTAAAAGTTACTCAAGTTTCAGGAAAATTTGAAAGATAAAATCTCATATCAAACGACTGCTTTTCTTCGGAAGGAGTTTCTGTAAATATAAGGCATGTGAAACGCGAAAACGTAAACACCTGCATTATGAAAATCCTTTAGACTCGGCAAGGATAGGCTCATTCAAATTGAATGGATAAAGAAATCGGGTCCCTAAGTGAATTTTCCGCTCAAGGTACATTGTTTGAGTATTTTTCTGTTATTCCATATTCTTGTTATTTTCTCAGTGATTAATTATTTTCGATTATTACATATATTTCTTGTTATTTTCTCATAGTGATCAAGTTTTTTTTTCTAGTTTATTGAGCCTTAAAAATGTGTTACTGCATTTCATTAACCTTGACAAATCTTTTGAATGTTCTTAAGTGTGCCATTACTTTTACGTTATTGTTCCAATTTAAAAAAAAGAAAATCAAACCTTTGATTTTTCCAGATCCAAAACCGCTTCTTCAAATTCGTCCAGCCCACTGTGAACCTTTTTGGAAATTGATTTTGAATCAAAAGCTGATCTTAACAAAATTGACAAACACCAAAATGCAGGCAAGAAATATATATATATATATATATATATATATATATATATATATTTATTTATTTATTTATTTATTTATTTATTTATTTATTTATTTATTTATATTTATATATATATATATATCTCAAACTCGCATACACTGGACTTTTGCCTACGGTGCGTGTAAAATAGACAAGGGTTAGGATCGAGTCTCATATAAAATGCATCCAGTTTTCCAATTGGATTTGGATATGGCATGGAATCTTTCCAAATGCAAATCAGTGTCCGAAAAAACTCTATGCATCTGCTTAGATCCGGTTGTCTCTATTGAGCCTCCCTCATCTGGAGAAGACAAATCTGCCCTTCAGTTTAGTTGGAGACGATGTGGGGGTCATCAGTACCACTTTAACTTAGTACAGATATTTAATCAAGTCACATGCATGGAATCCATGTTATCACTTCAGAGGGATATGCTATCACTTAACAGCAGCCTTTTTATGCACATTCATCGTTTAATAAAAGAAATTTAAAGGCCTTCACAACGTGACACGCGGAAAGCAGTCACGGACCTCACGTTCGATAGAGCTACAGATTATCTGTGAGTTCAAGAAGAACTTGGAAGCATACCCGAGAGACTTTCTCTGGTCTTCTTCATATTTTTTAAGAGAAGCCAAGTTCTTCTCTTTTAAACATTAGTTGGTCATGGTGCGTGTGGACCAACCATGAGTGCTAGAATCGAATCAACATCACCCATTCATAAGAACGATCAAGACGATCAAGTGTCAGCTTTCTATGTATTAGAAGTTAGAACGAAAAGTCTAATTCACATGAATGCTCTTAAGTCAAATCTCTGGAGGATGAAGACAAGGAGAGAAGAAGACTCACGCCATGATGGGGTAGAGTGAACGCAGAATTGAATGTCATGGAGCTGGTCAGATGGGTTGAACACGACGCCACCTGTTACCCCTGCTGCTGCCGCCGCTGCTGCCGCCGCTACTGATGCTGGTGGAGCTCCTGATGCATGTTCTACGTTCACTTCCACCATTATTTTCTAACTTTCCTTCCAACAGAGAGAGGGAGAGAGATCTGAACGTCAATGGAGAGGAAAGTGCAGCCCAAGAAGCCAATGCTTGCGACTTTTCTCTCTCTCTCTCTCTCTCTCTCTCACTCGCTCGCCCTGCATGTGATCAGACGAGATGGGACGGTGGCTCGGATTATGAGCGTGGAAGAAGATGCATTGATGTCGCCAACCTCAAGAATCAATTGATGCCCTTTGTTCGCGAATCCCCAAACAACTCCATGTACATAGTAATTTTGACTTGTTAAGTACAGTACTGGTGCAGGAATTAGCATAAAATACAGGCAACTTCTTTAAACCGTAGATCTGAAGAGGTTAACTTAATTGGTTTTTATTGTAAAACACCTGACCCTTACCCATGCTTGAACACTTCAAGGATGAAATTTCCTCTTTTCATTTTTCAACTGTTCCAGTTCTTTTCTGTCAAAGTACGTAGAAGAAAACAAAAAATGAGAAAAATTCAATGTAAGCATGTTTTTCTGATTTTCCTTATTTTTTCCTTAGAGGAGATTTACTGGCTCGTCTGAACTTTGAAGTCTGATAGCCTTCAAACTGGCGTCTAAATTTGTAATACACACACTTTGTTGCATGTGGATCAACAAAATTGGTGCTGAAGCTTTCGCTCTGCCCTTAATTATAACTGAAGTCTAAGTAACCGACCTTTGTTTATTTTAAGATTTCTTTGCTTATATATTATGGAGGCGTATGATGCCTTTGATGCCTTCAATGTACAAATCAACTTAGCTGCATTTTGTAGATTCATTCAGGGGTACGGAGTGAAGGGAAAGATAATCAAAATCTTCATATTAGACTTTTCATCGTCTCATTTGAATATAAAAGATCGCATGAATTACTGATCACCTCACCCGTGTTTGTAGGAGCCAGGTCTTAAGCCGATTTTGAATGTAAAATCAGGTTTACCTCTGTTTCAGATGATAGAAAACTAAGTTTTTGACAACCAATTCCTTTGGCAAGCCTAAAGCCTTGTTCGGATGACACCCAAGTCCAAGTTTAAGACCTGGTTTTCCATAACCATTAAAAACTTTAGTTTGTGGAAAGCCCAAACGAAGTTTTATTAAAAGCTGGGCCAAGTTAAATGAACATCACTAGTTTCCGATTTGACTAAAACCCTTTCCATTCAATTTATTAGTTCATTGAGTAGATCTTGGGGGAGCTTTACGTGCTGACCCAATTTGGGCCATGAGAAAAGTGGTTTGATTTCAATTAGATCAAAATGTAACTTCAGGCACTGGTTCTTTCAAATCTATACTACATGTTAATGAAGTTTAATTTGTCACAGGTATGCCCATTACGCAGTCAGATCTTTGGAGGCTTAATTGCCGATCAAAAAAGATGAATAATTGTGCTGAATTCATAGCCTAAAAGAAGCTGATTAAGCTACAGTTGATCTTAGCCAAAAGGCGAAGAAAGGTATAACAAGCTAATTGAGCTGCTCGAGCCTGTGACTACGTGATGCTCTATGCCTCTGTTTTTTTTTTCATGGAGAAAAGAGGGTATTGAAGCTTAGACTTGACTTATCTCAAGGCCGGACCAATATCACAAGCCGAGCTCGAGCTCAAGCTTAAAGTTTCCAAGATTAAGCCGAGCTCGAGACCAACTCGGACTCGGGCTTGTGTGCAGATCTAGACTCACAGCGCAACTCGAACGCATCTCAACTTTTGATCACACACTTAAAGCACCCCGAACTTTTGTCTTGTATGTATATTTTTCAGCAGCATCTAGTACAAAGGCGTGCGGAGTCGACTGAACTCTGTCGCAGGAGAAGGTGTCAAAGACACCCCATCTCAAGACCCACATCTGAAATGGGGCACCCGATGACAGACAGGGGTAATCAAATAAGTACTATTTTGGCTGCGACAAGGCCAAAATTTTGCATGTAAATGGTTTTACATATTGGTGGAACTTAGGTTTAGGCTGAATTGAGACGCAGATGTGGTGTAAAACAGAGTTGGGCCCCTTTTGCTTACTAAAGTCAAACGACTGGATAATTGGATAAATCAGAGCAATTTATTGTAAATTACTCTTGTATTACCCAAGAAATTTCTTTTGTAAATTTATTTTCCACTCACACTTGATAACTGATTACATCCTTGATTAGGCTGCAGTAAATTTACTAGAAGTTCTGTCAGTGAGATTTTCCAAGTTGCCCAGTTTCTTTCACTAGATCTATTTCTCCAACTAATATCCAATAAAATCTGAATTGAACTGCTTCTGTCAAACACTTCGGTGAAGTATCGTGTCAAAGGATTGAGGTCTGATTTAGCTTGCCTCAATGATGAATGTTGGTCATATGTATGATCATGACCAGAAGTGGAACTATTTTTCCTTGAAAAATGAAAGAAACGAAAAAGATTCACCAAGATCCTTATATGAAGACTGGACTCTTGTCAGACCATTCCCGGAAACAGGGTAACATTTTTCTTTAATGCATTTCTCACGAAGAAGTGCGTAACTCTTATTAGCCAAAAAAGAGATCTATGCAGCAACTTATCTGAGAATAAGCTCATCAATTAGCAGTAGCACAACTAATAAACATGAAACAAGAAAACTGTCTCAATCCGAAAGAGATCTATGCAGCAACTTATCTGAGAATAAGCTCATCACTTAGCAGTAGCACAACTAATAAACATGAAACAAGAAAACTGTCTCAATCCGAAAGTGATTTGTAAAGCGAATAACATACAATACAAAGTCGTTGTTCATGACTTTCCATCACCCTTTCGTTACCTACACTGCATCTTATGGTTCATTTCAAACTGGTTTTGTCCACTAATGACCGACCCAGAAGCTCAAAACATCCAAGCCGGGCTGAGGCAAAGAGATCAAAGGGCCAAGATTTTAGGTTAAGCAGCGAGAAGAGGATTGAGCACATGACCAACAAATAGCAGAACCCCCGTTAGTTCTTCTCGTATTAGATACAGAAATGGATGATCAGCTACGAAGTCTATAGGTGGTTGTGGCATCATGGCAGACCGCAACATTACCACAGCAGCAGTTGCAGAAGCAGCTTCAGTTCCTTCTTCATTAACCTCAATAAAGGATTTGTGGAATATGCTGGATACAGACAATTTATTTCCCAAAGGCGAATCAACCATCTCAGTAAGTTCAGCTTCACCAGAGAAGGGCAAAAACAACCCCATCTGTTTGAGAACCCCAGATGCTTCAAAACCATAAGAAATTTTGAACTTAGGAATCATGAACTGACCGACACTGACTTTGTTTGAAGGAAGATGCCTATTTATGAAATCCAGATCTGAACCAACTTTTTCTACCAGATTATGCAGCCCATTTCTCTCATCAGGAAGGAAAAGATACATGGAGAAAAGCCTCTTATCCTCGCCTTGCCCATAAGGCAACTTGAGTACTTTGAAACCAGGAAAAGCAGCAATGAACTGCTTCTTCGAGCTAGTCATAAACATGACTTGTACAGATTCCCCGCTCAGAGGATAGAAAGAGCCTTCTTTGGTAGCAGATGCATCAAACTTGTCTTTCCAGGCGCCCTTAAAGTAAAGTGCATTGGCAAGGATAAGCCTAGTTAAATTGTTAACGGAGCCAGATGGAAGAAGTTCTTTAATAAGTCCATTAGTCTGCCCTTCCGCCCATGAGTTCACTTCATTTTCTACTTCAGTTGCCTGCATGTATACAATCCTAAAGTTACATTATAAGAATTCCATCAACTGAATTGGTTTTATCACCTAACTTCAGGACAAGGAAATTTTCATTTCTTCACAGTGCCAATGGAACTATAACAGAGGCAAGTCAAATGACTGTAGATCATGAGTAATATGGTGCCCTCTTTCCTCAGACAATCAACAGTTTATAAATGGTTTAGCCACCAATCACTATTATTCAGGTTCTACAAAAAGTGTATTCAATAAGAAAACTAAGGCATGCTATACAGTTCTGGATATTCAAAAGATCCAACCACTCATTCTTTCCCGCATTCGATCAGTCATTGCGCAAAAGAACAGGGACGAGTGTTCAAATTTTGGTTTTGGTTAAAGGAAAAGCAGTAAAGGGAGAGATAGAGGTTACATGGTTCAGCAAGCTTGCCTACATCCACAAGAGATTATTTGTTTTTCATATTTTTTTGATGTTACAAGTAGGTGGACATACAGTTTGAGATTGACCAATTCTGCCACGAGTATTGCTTACATTTGTTACATGTTTATCGTCAACAGTTTTTTGTTTCCATGAACCTCCTCATGTTGTTCCGCTGCGGTTGAAGCTGATCCTTCTTTTAACAGATCCTGGGTTAGCTGTGGCAGATCCTATGGGATCTACAATACTGATATAATTGGAGCTGATAATATTGGGCCTTCTATAGCAAATTTGGAGCTGCACATTTCCAGCTCTGGTTAATCACCCATGAAAGCTATGAACTAAGACTAAAGCTCATAATTGAGTAAAATAGATATAAGACAATTCCCAAGCCATTCTCATATATAAAATGTCATATTATCGATTATAAAGAAAGTGCAAATTGAATGACTTGGAAAGAGGGATATGGAAAAGCAATAGTTCCACAGCATCTGCATGCGGGCTTCTACGCGAACGAAGAAATGAAGGTATAACTGCTCGTCTTTCTAAAAGAGAAAGAATGGGATATAAAGAATTAATCCAGACACTTAAACTCGGTAATCAGACGGACTCAATATCATCAGATGGGTTTCCACCGATAGTCTGATACTCTGTGATAGTCTGATACTCTGTTTCTATGCTTTTATTAACTCAAGCAAGCACTTTCCAATGGTAAACTTTCAAACAAAAGCCCCCAAAAAATTACTCTAATCGAGCTAAACACAGAATTGAATTCATTAATCCTCGGAAAACCAATTCTTTTGCAAATTTAAACAATGCTCTTGGCTCACTCGAAGGTTATGTTTCAGAGGCTATTTCCACGAATGACAGGGTCCTTTCACTAGCTTATGGAGAAATAAGAGGACCTGAAGTTCATGCTTCCAAAATGGCTCACCTTCGTCTGAAAATCGACGGCCTTGGCTTCTGCTCCATAGACGCCCTTCACGATCTCCGCGAAGGCCGGCTTCAACGGCATGGATTCGTCGACCCAGACGCCGTTTGCAGAGGACAGCGTCGGACCTCCAAGAGTGCTCCCGTCGGCGAGAATCAGGGAAACGATCTGGGCAGAGAGCGAGTTGAGCTCCTCGTTGGTTTTCGCCCTCAGGAACGACAGTATCTGATCATTAGTCCGTCCTTTCGATCCAGCGGCCACCATGGAAAGGGCGACGTGGAGGGTAAGGGGGGAGAAGACGAGGTTGACATCCCTCGCTTCGTTCAGGGCGATGCGGCTCGCCAGGAGCAAGCTTGACTCTGTCTGGCTTTGGATTGAGTCGCGGATATCCATCGGACCCTCTTCGTGCCGTCTCTTCTTCTTCTCTGCAGTGAGAAAATCGCAGAAAACCAAGAGGATGAAAGGAGATGGAAGCGGGACTTCCAACAGACGGGAACAGCTTGAGGAAGGAAGTCGAGAAATGGAGTGCTCCGTCTTTAATAAGGACTGACGTCCTGCCAGCGGCGACTCGGGTAAACGCAACTTGAGAGAGACCGATGAACGCAGGCTTGGGACGGAGTTACTAAATTTTTTTTTAAGGGGATATTAAATATATGCTCATTACTTTTTTATCAATCCAATCGTCTAAATATATGTAGAATGTTCATGTTTTATAATAATAAAAAATCGTAAAAATTGGGTGTATAAGTATGATGTTATAATGTTTTCAAATTTAATACTCTTTGCTTTCTAGCCTCATAAAATTGGATCTGAAAATTTAATATATCACAAGTTTTTGCGTTTATTTATATGGTTAGATCTATAAAAAGACAAGAGGTACTTTCATAGAGGTTTGATCTAAGGAAGTTAAATGGATTAGATCATAATCGAAGGAGATGGATCCAGACATGGTTAGATTTGTAAAGCCTGCGTTCATCCGACGCGACGCGTTTACCGTATTCCGTTTCGCTTCGCGGCCAAGTTAACGGAGACATAAATTCTCAATTGAGCCCTGACTTTTTATCAAAATGTAACTTCAGGCACTGCTTCTTTTCAATTTTTGATACACCGACGGCTTTTCTAATAATTGACAAAGAGGGTCTTTTTGGCTCGCGCTAAAGACGTGTGGTCAAAGTCGACTCCTTTTGTTAACTTGTATTGCAAGTCAGATCTAAACATTACGTATTAAGTCTGTTCTTACCAATTTTAGATACATGAAACGATGGTGCAACTGTTACTTTAATTCAATTTATGAAACTTTGTTGCAACTGCTTACTTTAATTCTTAGGATTTTAAACTACCTCTTGGAGGGCAATGACAATTTATCCATGTATTGTCTTCACAATTATGCATATTATAATTAGATATTTTGTTATGTTTGACATGCATTCATGTATTTTACCTTCACTTTGCATCATGCATTCAATTTCAAACCAAGCACTTAAATCAGGTCCATATGAGAATCAAGTTGGGTTGAACAATAGCATGCATGCAACAATAGTCCTTGCTATATTTGACCTGAATCGACTTTGACCAGGATACACATTTTCAAAAACATAGTTTAAATTGCATATTTTCAAAATTGAACCTGTCTTCAAACTTATTTTTCCAAAACATTAGGTTCAAACATGATTGATGTCTAAACCTTAGATTTGACCTATAAAAATCTTGTTAGGCTTATTCGATGTCTCATCTTAGACCCGACATCGAGTCCATTATCACAAGCCTAAACTTGACCCATGCTCGAAGTACCAAGTTAAAATCACAGCCATAGCTAGGTTTATCCAAGTTATAGCTTGAACCTAGATAAGTTTTGTGAGCCTAGAGTAGATCCAAATTAAATCGTTACAAATCCAACTTTAAATGATATAGTTCTTTCAACTCAAATTTGAACACTATTTATATTTTGGATCTTCATTTAGATACCAATTGGGAGCTTTAGAATTTAGATCAAAATCATGATGATGTTTAAGTCAACGTAAAGATTTTTTTTGTCTTGAACCTGACATGAAAAAAAAAGACTATATTTCACATTTGAGGCTTTACAGAATAAACCATAATTTGTGGAATTGTGAAAAAAAAATTGTAAACATGTAAAAGAACTCTTTTTATGCATCCGTGTGTGGGAGTTTCTTTCTTGGGAAAGAAGTGAGAGAAAGAAGAAGATAAATAAAAGCTTTAAATTTCCACTTACAGAGAAGCCTCCATCATCTTAGATCTAGAGGTTATTTTTTGAGGTATTTTCACATATTTTCCCTTTTTAAGAGAGAAAAAGTATCATCTTCTCTTTGGGTTCTATCTTTCCTTATTGTTCCCTTTAGGGCTTGGTCCAATTTGGGTTTTGAGGGATTTATTGTATTGTCTCTATGTGGCTTTCTTTAACTTGATTAATAATCAAGTTGTGCTCTTCCTTTCCTCGTGGATCTAGGCATATTGTCGAACCATGCATATATTTTGTGTTGGTGTGTTGCTTTTGTTAACCATGCATATATTTTGAGTTGGTGTGTTGCTTATGTTTCCTGTAGTTTAATTCACTTCTTGTTTGATCATTTCTATGGTGGATTATTTTGATCGGATGATATTATTTGCAACATTTTTCTTTAATGTGCACTCTCTCCACAATTTTCAAGAAGAGTGCATAATACTCTCATTTTTAAGCTAAAAAAAATCCATGGAGCAACTTATCTGAGAATTGCAGTAGCAAAAATAATTAATATGTAGCAGCAAAACTGTCTTATTCCACAAGTTCAAAGTTGTTCACGTCTTTCCATCACTACATTGTTACCTATACAGCATCTCATGGTGCATGTCAAACTGGTTTCCTCCACCCATAACAGACAGGAAAATGTAGCAAAAGCTCAAAACATCCAAGCTGAGCTGTCGCAAACTGGTCAAAGGGCCAAGCTTTAGGTTAAGCAGTCACAAGAGGACTGAGGACATGACCACAAAATAGCAGAACCCCTGTTAGTTCTTCTTGTATCAGAAACAGAAATGGATGATCAGCTACAAAGTCTATAGGTGGTTGTGGCATCATGGCACAACCCACCTTTATCACAGCAGAAGTTGCAGAAGCAGCTTCAGTTCCTTCTTCACTAACCTCAATAAAGGGTTTAGGGAATATGCCGGATACAAACAATTTATTGCTTAAAGGTGAAACAACCGTCTCAGTAAGTTCAGCTTCACCAGAGAAGGGCAAAAACAGCACCATCTGTTTGAGAACCCCAGAGGCTTCAAAACCATAAGAAATTTTGAACTTAGGAATCATGAACTGACCGACACTGACTTTGTTTGAAGGAAGATGTCTATTTATGAAATCCAGATCTGAACCAACTTTTTCTACCAGATTATGTAGCCCATTTCTCTCATCAGGAAGGAAAATATACATGGAGAAAAACCTCTTATCCTCTCCTTGTCCACAAGGCAACTTGAGTACTTGAAACCTGGAAAAGCAGCAACGAACTGCTTCTTCGAGCTAGTCATAAACATGACTTGTAAAGATTCCCCGCTCAGAGGATAGAAAGAGCCTTCTTTGGTAACAGATGCATCAAACTTGTCTTTCCAGGTGCCCTTAAAGTAAAGTGCATTGGCAAGGATAAGCCTAGTCAAATAGTCAACGGAGCCAGATGGAAGAAGTTCTTTAATAAGTCCATTAGTCTGGCTTTCATCCCATGAGTTCACTTCATTTTTTACTTCAGTTGCCTTCATGTATACGAGCATAAAATTACATGATAAGTTTTCCAGCAACTGAATTGGTTTTATTACCAAAGTTCAGCACATGGAAAATTGTTGTTTCTTCACAGTGCAAATGGAACTACAACGGAGGCAAGTCAAATGACTGCAGAGTATGAGTACATAACCTATGATTGATTTGCGTAGTGATCAATTTGGAGAAATATGGTGCACTACCTCAGACAATTAATACTTTATAAATGTTTTAGCCACCAATGACTACTATTTTTCTAGAAAAAATTTCTTCAAAAAAGAAAACTAAGGCATGCTATACAGTTCTGGATGTTCAGAAGATCCAATGACTCCAAGCAATTATAATTTCTTGCATTATAAATGCAATCTTGGTAATATGAAGATATTATATTAAAACAGAAGGCAGTAGGTGAACCAATTCACTATGAAAATCAGATAGACAATCCATTTTTCAATGACAACAAAACGATATCAATGAGTTGGCCCATTTCAAAAAACTACCAGTGTCTACTGTGGCCTATTGAAGTCTTTGTGAGGTCCGTCTCTGCATAATATAGCCATTCCTTTATCAGAATCTCATCTGTTTATGTAAAGATAAACTTTAACCAAGCCTATTTACCAAATCTTATAGACTTGAACATGAATACTTAAATTACAAGCATACTTGTGAGCACATTAGGCTAACTAAATCCTCATTATGCACCTTGTGTAATCCTTAAGACTGCAACCAAATTCTATTTTGGGGTATCAATCTAGTGATGGTGCAGAGTAACAGACTAAATGTTGATACATAGACAAAGCAAGCATACACAAGGGCACTTGAATCAGTCATTCAGAAAAAGCACAGAACGAGTGTTCAAATTTTGGTTTTAGTCAAAACTTAAAGGGAAAGCAGTAAGAAAGAAATAAATGAGGTACATGGTTCAGCAATCTTGCCTACATCCACAAGAGATGATCTGTTTCCCTTATCTTCTAATGATGTTACAAGTAGGTGGATTTAGAGTTTGACATCCACGGATCCACCAACTCTGCCATCAGTATCGCTTGAATTCTTTACATGTTTATTCTCATCAACCATATCATGTTATTCAGCTGCAGGTTGAAGCTGATCCTGAGGCTAATTTTTATGATCAGAAATTCCTTCTTCGACAAATCTTGAGTTGGCTGTGGCCGATCCTATGGGATCTATAATACTGATATTAGTGGAGCTGATAATATTGATCCTTCTCTAGCAAATATAGAGTTGCCCATTGTTAGGAACCAGGCTCTCTCTCTCTCTCTCTCTCTCTGACAAGAAAAATAACCGCTCGCTTGTTAAACATGGGGATTAGGATAAAAGAGCATAGAATGCAAAATTACATCAATGCCTTAAAAATTTTTTTTGCCTCTGGTGCATGAAAGCTATGAATGAAGACTTAAGGTAATAAATGAGTGAAACAGATATAAGACTATTAAGCAGATATAAGACTATTCCTAAGTCATTCTCACAGATAAGATGTTACATTGTCGATCATAACAAAAGTGGAAATCCATGTTTTAGTCCAAGTAAAAACAAGCAGAAAACGAAATAATAGGATACCTTCCTTCACATCGATTGCATGTAAGAAGGCTCATAGCTAAAGCCATTAAGTTAATGCTTCCAATACAACTGGAACAACGTCTCAAGCTAATATAAGAAAACTAGATCGTCAAAGAGAGGCTTGGCGCAAGACTGTAAATCAAGACAGAGATTCTCATAAAATGCCGATTTGGAATGAAACGGATAAGAAACATGTCCCATTTATACTCCTTGGAGTTGGGACACCTGATAGAGGATGCTTTATGAGTTGGGTTGCACCTAAATAGCAGCAAAGATACGTCAGTAAGTTAAAACTTAATTGTATTAGTATTGATTTGCCGTTGGTACAAAAATAAGAACAAGCAATACAAAGTATCAAGTTGTCATTGAGAAAATTTATTCATCCAAATGAGAAAGAAAACCAAGGTCATACTAGAGGCTGTCTTGGAACAAAGAGATATGGGAAAGCAATAGTTCCACTTCCACAGCATCTGCATACGGGCTTTCCGCAAACGAAGCAATGAAGGTATAACTGCTCATCTTTCTAAAATAGAAGGAATGGGGCATAAAAAATTAATTCAGATACTTAAACTCAGTAAGCAGACAGACTCAATATCATCAGATGGGTTTGCCCTGATACTATGTTTCTATGCATTTATTAACTCGAGTAAGCCTTTTCAATGGTAAGCCGTCAAACAAAAGCTCCCAAACGATTACTCTAATGGAGCTAAACGCAAGATCGAATTCATTAATTCTCGGCAAACCAATCCTTTCGCAAAGTTAGAAAGCGCTCTTGGCTCACTCGAAGATCATGTTTCAGAGGATATTTCCATGCATGAAAGGGTCATTTCTGTAGCTATATAGAGAAATAAGAGGACTCGAAGCTCTCAGGCTCCCGACGTGGCTTACCTTCATCCGAAAATTGACGGTCTTGGCCTCGGCTCCATAGACGCCCTGCATGATATCCGCGAAAGCCGGCTTCAACGGCGTGGATTCGTCCACCCAGACACCGCTTGCCGACGACAGCGCCGGCCCTCCAAGCCTGCTTCCGTCGGCGAGAATCAAGGGAACCATGTGGGCGGAGAACGAGTTGAGCTCGTCTCTGGTTTGCATCCTCAGGAACGAGAGAATCTGATCAGCTGACCGTCCTTTTGATCCAGCGGCCACCATGGAAAGGGCGACGTGGATGGTAAGTGGGGAGAAGACGAAGTTGACTTCCCTCGCTTCGCTCAGGGCGATGCGGCTCAACAGGAGCAAGCTCGACTCTGTCTGGCTCTGTATTGAGTAGAGGATATCCATCGGCCCCTCTTCGTGCCATCCCTTATTCGTCTTTGCGGTGAGGAAGAACCGCAGAAAGTCAAAAGGACGGGAGGAGGTGGAAGAGGAACTTCCAACAGATAGGAACAAAGGCCCGGAAAACGTCAAAGCTTGAGGACGGAAGATGAGAAATGGACTGCTTCGTCTTTTACAAGGACTGCGTCCTGCCAGCGGCGAACGCAACTTGAAAGAGACCACCTGAGCCGGCCGGCCAAGAACCGGCAGGCCTGTTGGCCACCAGATGAGAGAAAACATGGATTTCAAAATTCTCATGTCAACCCTACCTCTCCTATTTTGGGTCCCATATGTCTTGACTATTACGCACCATATGTTTATTACCATTTTATGAATTCCATTATAAATACATGTAAAATATTAAACTTTATAATATTAAAAAATCATAAAAATTAGTTGTATAAGTATGATGTTATAGTGTTTCCAACTTTAATTTTTTCTTCCTCGCCTAATAAATTTGGATTTGGAGATTTGGTTCCCATGATCGTGTTTACTGATATATCACATATTTAGCATTTATTTATATAGTTAGATTTATAAAACTAACCTAAAACACTCAAGGGCACGCATAAGCGGTATTTTCAGAATACAAATGAAAAAGTTGAGAATCCCTTTGTTCATGACCAAAAAGCTTGGTGCTTATGTGTTATTCACCCAAAACTAGAGACTGGTGGTTTGTAATTTTTTCAAACATTAAAATTCCTGCATTTTCTCAATGACATATGTGACAATAAAACTATGCATGAACAAAAAATGCTGTGAAAACAGTATTGTAAACCAAATAAATTAAAGAGAACCTAAAACACATACACTTGGCAAAGTGAAGAATTTTTCAGGCAAAACTACATGATTCTGAATACATCAAAACTCAAATGATCAAACATTAGAATTGCATAAAATCAAGTGTAATT
This sequence comes from Nymphaea thermarum, assembly GCA_011799765.1. Lineage (NCBI taxonomy): Eukaryota > Viridiplantae > Streptophyta > Magnoliopsida > Nymphaeales > Nymphaeaceae > Nymphaea > Nymphaea thermarum. Next base: position 16,639 of record JAANDH010001306.1, on the reverse strand, counting down.
TCAGTTGCCAAAGAACAAAAAGGAAAAGCAGAAGCTAGTTTTGGTTGGCCTCAAATGAGAAGTGTGTCAAATTGAAGTATGCCGGATGCAAAGAGTTGTTGAATGGCTAAAATATTAGGAAATTTATTATGAAAAAGGTAGTTGCTTTTCTTTTATAGTGCAGAACGGATTCATGATGCTTTTATCAACAAGTTACGATACTTTTAGTGATATATTTTTAAGTTTTAGCCATCCAACAGCAAATTGGTTTATATTTTATATATAATACTGACAACAAAAATCCGAAATTCCAATGAGCCAAAAAGACCACTCGTGCCTGCGCAGCCCATCCATAACATGATGCGAGTTCATCTCCTTTTTATTTTTAAAATTAATTTAAAATATTTTATTTTTTTTAATTCAACAAAATAACGGACGTTACGCAGCAATATTTATCATGACCATATAGAAATAATACATGTCATCCGCCTCGTTCTCTTGGGCATCCACATCCAAGAGTGAGTCATTTGCTACTTCCTCCAAGCAGAGATTGGCTACTTAACAGGTCGTTTGGCAGCAGCATGAGTGTCATATGAATATGCCCCTACGCCCCCAAAGATCGGATAAATTCATATAACACTATCCAAGAGTGAGTTTAATTCCCAAGGTTTATGATTTGCTACTTCCTCCAAGCATAGATTAGTTATCGTTTGGCAGCAGCATGAGCGTCCCATGAATCTGCGCCAAAGATCCTGCAGATTCATATAACACTAGAACTAGTATTCTATGAATCCACCCGATCTTTGGAAACTAATGTTTTATAAATTTGCGTGAGATGCTCACAAAGTGTCCCTGCTGCCAAACGGTCCTTAAAGAGTTGTTTGACGATAGAAATAAATTGTTATTGTCTCATGAATCTACGACAAAGAATGAGACAGATTTGAAAAATACTGTAACAAGAGTTCCATGATGAGACAGATTAATGGGCAATAACTATGTGGAACTGTTGCCAAATGGTTTCAACGCTCAAGCTAGTAGATTAGCTTGGCTAATCATCCAAACCCATGATGTGTTGAAGAGCTTTTCTCTCCCAATCAGGTGCATTTTATGCACTAGAGAGGAAGAAAGTGTAGACCATTTGTTTTGATCCTGTAATTTTACTCTGCAAGTATATAATAAGGTGTGGCACAGACCAGAAGCAATTGTTCCACCCGAATCAGTCATTAAAGACGTTCTAAGGGGTCCATATTCACACTGGTTTTCCAAAGATGCTAGTTTGTTATGGCAAAGCGGGCTTCTTCCAACTTGGTGGAACATTTGGACAACTAGAAATTATGTGTTCTGTTATCAATAGCGTCTCTAGTCGAATACTTTTGTGAAGTGCTTCCATCATACAATGGATGAACTGTATCTATTGAACAATGCTCTACCTATTTCGAGTTACACTGTACATGACATTCTGTCATTATATTTTGTTGTTGCCTTCTGAACATCTTGTTAGGGGGGCTCTCTCTCATATTGTCTATGAATTTTCCGTGACAGGAATTAAACTAGTAAACCTATTTATGCTCGACTCTGTAATCCTTACTGACCCCACCTTGTGATCAACTTATTATCTCATTGAACCATGTCAACACAAGCTTGCTAGGAGCCCAGCGATGGGAATAGATAAAGTACAATGCGTGGCATATTTTCATTGCCCTTCACGAGGAGCAAATCAAAGGATTCTTTCACGAGCACCTGCAGATCCATTAACACATTACAGAAGATAATTCTAGTCGGTCTCCTCCACAGGTACATCGACCTTGAGGTTGGTGAGAGCCGACGTGTGCTTCACTTGATCCCAGAGATGCTTAATCTCTTCGTCACAAAAGACCAACTCGAGAGCTCACATTTGCATCACTGACGTGGGTAGCTCATCTATCCTTAAACAGTGCCTCATATCGATTCTTGCTAAACAGCTCAGACTGCCTAAATCCTTAGGGAGTCGCTCGACCATTGAACAATCGCACAAATCCAAAACTTTGAGATTCTTGAGCCCACAAATTGAGTCTGGTAGGCCTTGAAAAAGCACAGATATTCAGGTACTTTAAGTTGGTCAGTTGGTTGAGCCCCTCAGGCAGCGATTTCAAGTCGGGGCACTTTGTTATACTCAGCATCTGAAGCTTTCTCATTTCACAGACTGCTCGGGGCAGGTGCACCAAGTTGGTCGCGTAGTGGATTTCTGTTGTAAACGAAAGGACCAGATTGCAACCAAAAACAGAGTAAGGTGAAAAACAGTCACTCTGTAAACAAATATGTGTAGGTGATATCAAGAGAGTCACTAGAAAATTAAACTTACAGAAGGAAGAAACAAAGAAGCCAAATCACACAGAAGACACCCAAATTACGTGGTTCGGATAGACTGTTTGTCTTCCTACATCTACGGGGAGAAACTAGCAGGATTCATATTATATGAAGCATCAAAGTACAGTGAGATCTAAGAAATTGAAAGAGACAAAATCCCCTTACAAATAACAATGTTACTGCGTGACCTTCAGCCCCAAAACTCTCTCTCTGTTTTTTGTATGTTCCTCACACACCCACAAACTGAAAACATACCTCTATTTCTTCTAAAGCTGTGTCACCGGGGTGCGTTATAATTGAACCCGCATCCGCGTCGACGTGACGTGGGTGCGGATTCGCCTGTGGTGCGGATCCAAACCGCACCTGTTGGATCTCGATTGCGGGTCGAAACCAGATCCAAAATCAAATTCAAAAGCGGATCCAAACCGCACCTGTTGGATCTCGATTGCGGGTCGAAACCAGATCCAAAATCAAATTCAAAAATACACCTGTTGGATCTGGTTGCGGGTCGAAACCAGATCCAGATCCAAAATCGAATCATTAACGTGCCACTCGATTATTCTCACCCGACGTGTTTCATTCAAACTTCAATGCATTGATAAATACATTATATATTTCCTTTTTTCTTTCAAAAAAACCGATACAGGACTAAACTCTAAACGTTTCATGTGCATTTGTTCTTTCCAAATTCACTTCACGTGGGTCTATGATCACGTGGGTCTAACAACCAAACCACTTATCGACTCAGGTCGCTGGGACGATGGGCTACAACCCGCCGGAGTACAAGGACGGGTGGCGCGCTACCCGTAAAATTTTAATAATAATAATAATAAAATATCTTCAATAATAATAATAATAGTACAAGGACAGGTGACGTGTTATCCAATTTTTACAAAAAATTAATAATAATAATAATAAAATATCTTCAACGCACCGCCGCACCTAATTTTTTTGAGATGTGCCGTACCGGCACCGGCACCCGCACCCCGCACTCAGGTGACATAGTTCTAGAGACCATAGAGAATGACTGCCCAAAAGAGATTTCAGCAAGTAAGAGAGTTGGTTGTGGAGGCTCCATGTTAACGGCGGCTCCTTGAGATGCTCCACCAAAATCTCAGGCCACTCCTTGAGTCGCTCCACCAAAATAGCATACCACAAAATGATGGTGTGAGGCAAAAAAGGGGAAGAAGTCGAGCCGTTACATAAAGCAAAATAAGGGTTTTAAGAAGAAAGACACAAATGATCACTGTTGACTTGCATATGGCAAGTCAAAAAATAATAACAAAACTCCACCTTTTTGGTTTGGTCATAATCAAAATGAATAAGATCAATCAATTTCAATATGAATGTCCCCTCTCCCTAGGACTTCAAACGTGCTAATTTGCACAAATCTGAACCAAGCTCAGAAAATGGTGAAATTTAGTTGTAGTGAGAGGTTTTGGCAACATGTCTGCTACATTATGTTGCGACTCCACCTTTTGCAATTGAATTTCACCATTTGCTACAAACTCCCTGATTTTATGACATCTGATATCTATATGTTTTGTTCTTCTATGATAAACTGGATCTTTAGCCAAACATATTGCGCTTTGACTGTCACAATGTAATTTGATATTTTCTTGCATAATACCCAGTTCATAAACAAGTCCTCTTAACCAAACTGCTTCTTTAGCAGCTTCTACTGCAACAATATACTCTGATTCAGTTGTTGATAAAGCAACAATATCTTGTAATGTAGCTTTCCAACTGATTGGGCCTCCACCTAGAGTAAATATATACCCTGTTGTTGATCTTCTTTTGTCTAAGTCACCTGCGTAGTCTGAATCAACATAGCCAATAAGAGTATGAGAAATATTTGTACCTGCCTTAAATAGTAAACCAAAATTTGATGAGCCCTTCAAATATCGCAAAATCCATTTTACTGCCTCCCAATGTCTTTGACCTGGATTTGCCATATATCTGCTGACAACACTTACAACATGAGATAAATCAGGCCTAGTGCAGACCATAGCATACATAAGACATCCAACTGCATTAGCATATGGTATTTTACTCATAATGTTGCTCCCTTTTTTAGATTGAGGACAGTCTTTCAAAGATAACTTAAAGTGTTGAGCAAGTGGAGTAGATACTAATTTTGCATTCTTCTTATTGAATTTAGCCAACACTTTATTAACATACTCTTTTTGTGTCAACCACAGTTTCTTCTTCTCTCGATCTTTACAAATTTCCATACCTAAAATTCTTTTGGCTGCCCCCAAATCTTTCATTTCAAATTCAATTATAAGTTCATATTTCAACTTGGCAATTTCTAGCATGTGTTTGCATGCTATAAGCATGTCATCCACATAGAGCATCAAAATAATAATCGAACCACCATTTAAAAAATGAAAGTAAACACAATTGTCATACCTGCTCCTATTGTAACCTTGTGCCAACATAAAAGTGTCAAATCTTTTGTACCACTGCCGTGGTGCTTGCTTCAAGCCATAGAGTGACCTTTTCAATTTGCACACTAGCTTTTCATTTTTTCTTTGAATAAATCCTTCTGGTTGCTGCATATATATTTCTTCTTCTAGGCTACCGTGTAAAAATACAGTTTTAACATCTAGTTGTTCAAGTTCCAAATCGTCCATAACTACCATAGCTAGGACCGAAAATGACAAAAATACACTTGATGGTAAATCAGAGACCCTCTTCATTACAAGGATACGTGTAGAATTTGATAAAATGACTTGTATTAATTGGTCGGGCACGCAGGCATGTACAAGGTACGTCATGTATTTAATTCTTATCGATGCTACTCTTTTGGATCATAAAAGGCAGGGGAATGGGAAATGGTAGACAAGTATATATATATATATATATATTAGTAATTTTAGATATCTAGAGTCACTCAGCCATCTCATCAAGGCCATCTATGTAAAGTAAATGGATGACTAAGAGAAAAACAAGGAGAAAAAAGTGATGGGTATTTCTCTTTGTTCTTTTCTTAATAGTCTATCATATTAGATCGGATAGTCTGATTAGATGACTGCGTTACTATACAAAACTAGAATCACCATTCAATTTTCTTTTATATATATATATATATATATATATATAGCTCTTTCATTGTCTCATTAAAGAGGCATTTTTGAAGATATCAAGTATTCTTAATTTTACACAGCTGCTAAATCCCAAATCACATATATATTTATTTTACTTTGTGAGTCCCATATAAAAATAATTTCAGATCGGCCTTTGGATCCTGAGGGTACCAAATGCAGCTCGAGATCCTGAGGCTATCAAACACACTCCAAGTTGATCTTACAAGCATCTCAGGATATATCAATAACAGCTTTATTGCTTTCATTTATACCAAATTTTTCAGATTTTGGAATCAACTACTTTAGATTGCATGTTTGAAAAATTGGGGTTATATGATTTAATTTGTCCATCGAGTTGGGCAACATATTTCAATCCTTTCGATCAAGTTAGTTAGAAAACGTTGTATACCCATCGTTGAGTCCTAGACAATGACTGGAACACAACCAAAGACCTCAAACAACAAATTACACATTTATATATACATGCTTTAACTTAACATGCATATGCAAATGTGTTTAAAATTACCAATTTACCTCAAAATGTGATTTGGTTTAAATTGGTTGTTTAGTAAGAAGTCATCTTCTTTTGTCATCAAATTTGTGGTGTTACACCAACCATGATTAATTAATGTGATTCTAAGGACACTTCTACAGGGCATATTAGACCAAAAAATACCTTAAGATGTATTTCAAAAACTTTTCTTTCGTCCATGACCTAAATTGCCTGCAACATACCGATTGTTTTCCATGATCTAAATCCACTGCGATATACCAAATGTTTTTCATGGTTTCATTGTTGTTTTGTACATCACTACTTTTATGTGTCTCAAGAGGCATAGCGTAGTTGATCAGGACAAGGGAATAGTGTGCATTTTATCATCAATTTGATTCCTATACATGCTATTCCTCTTAGCCTTATATGGTGGGTTGTGGCATGAGTTAAATGTACATTGTAGTTTAGGCCCCGACACAACCTTGGATCTTAGAGCTAAGCAGAAATGGGGGCGCCTGGGTTCTTTCATACAATCTTGGCACTCCACAAAAGTTGTTTTACTCGTCCATATTGTCAATTAACTACTATTATATATCTAGAATCACACAAACTCATCAGCCAAATGAAACTTGCCGGCAAGCTCAAATTGGGGATACATGGACATGAAGCATCCTTTTTATGAGCATGACCTGTGGTTTGACATACAATGGAGTTGAGCCCCAATAGGGATGGTGTGTTTGTTTGACAGAAATTGTTGATTGAAGCGGGAATTAATTCAGAAAATCTTAAACCTTTAAAATGAAGAAGAGTACCATTATGCAAATGAAAAAATGCTGGATGACGTAAATATATAAACAAATAAGTAATTGAAGATCACTATAAATGAATAAACTTTGTGGGACCATCAGAAAATCAACCACACAAGCCCACATGTGTTGCCTTAAATTGCCCTGTTAATAAAGCCAAGCAACATTAACAGAAATGGGTCCTTAAAAATTAAATATTTCTGATTTATTAGATTTATTAAAGTATTTGGTAGGCGCTCAATTAATGTGCATGTGCTCGAGGATCTGCTGACTCCTCTTCCGAAGACTAATTCAGCCGTTCATTATTTCCCCCACCGGGTTCCAAGGACTGCCCAATGTGCTCATCATGCTCCACCAAGCAGAGAGAGTTGCCCAAGTCCGAAGGCAAGGTAAGCTGCTCGTTTGGCTTCTCTTTGAAAGGAGCTCATCATTTTTCAACTTCATGTGAGTTTTCTTTTCCTTTTCCCTTTCAATAACCAACCACCAATCCTAACCCTAAACATAGGGCGTGTTTGTTGGACGTGGATTCCTAATCCTTGTTGTCGAAAAAATTCAGTGGAAAGGTGGAAATGTAATCCCGGATTTCAGATGTAAAACCGAGAGTTCATTTCATGGATTTTAATTCACTTTTGAAGGGTGCGTTCCAAATCCCGAAAATAATTCTTTGCCCGTTAGAGTTTGCTTGTGATTTACTCGTGCTTTCTCGCTTCACGGGACTTGCTCCAGTGTCTTCTTCAGCTGCACAGAAGAAGGCAACCAAGGTCAAAGAAGGAAGAAGTGAAAGGGCGGAGAACGCTTTGTATCAATATCGGAAGCGAGCAATTCTTTCCTTCTCTCGTTGTCTGTGTCTGTTTCTCTCATGCTTCCTATTGTTCACGCTAGCCACGAAGATGACGAAGACGACGGTTGTTTCTGCAAGGCTGTAACTGAACCACTCTCGCCTTCCTCCTCCTTTCCGCTACCTCACTTGGTACTCCTCAGGAACCTTAACCAAATGGAGACTGTCATGGTCAGACCCTTGTTCTCTGTTTCTCCTCTAAACCTCCTGGTCCTAGGCGTCCTCTTCTAAAACAGGAAACCGTTGACATGATCAATTCCCTGCTCCTCTCTCTTCTCTCTCTTTCTCTCTAACTCGCTGGTCTGCTCACTGTGGAGAACCGTTTTTGGATTCCAATCCCCTTATCACGAAACTCAATCGAAGCTTTCGCAGTAGGAGGAGTAAAGGGAGCATGGAAGGAGGGTGTCGTCTTCTTTGATGGATGTTGGATTCTTTTCTACTTGGTGGTTTCCTGTTCATTTCCGACAGACTCCTTGTCCTTCTTCTTCTTGATTTTGCTTTTATTATTGATTGATTTTCCTTTTCCGTATGGATTTGTTGAGTTTGCTTGGTTGGGTTTGATAGTGGTATTTATACTATTTTTCCAATTCTATTGTCACTTTTGTGTTGGAAATAGTTCCTGCGAGTCTGGAACCCCTTTTGTTTCAATGATCTCTCTCTTCCTCCGATGATTTTTAAAGAGAGATAGTCAGATAGATCTTGAAAATGGATGGGGGGGCTCGAGGTTGCCATCTTCATCCCATATGGTTGTGGGTGGTAGTTGCCTTCCTCATTTTCTCGGATGAAGGCTTGCTTTTTTTTTTTTTTAAGTGATTGACGACAAGGTGACAGTTTTACTAGGTAGGAATACGAATTGATCGGATTCGACAATCGAATATACCATTAACTGCTTTTTAGGTATACATATATTTAGATTTGAATACGAACAAAGAATAATCATATTTAAATCCAAAATCCGATTTTACTATCTGGACTGACCTGAATCTTTTTTTTTTTTTACATTGATATTCGAATTTGAATCCGAATTTGGCCTATTTTCAAAATATAGAAGGGCATTGGATATAAGATGTTTACTTAAAAATATATTTATGTATATTTGAATCTGATTTTGATAGGATGTCGTTTTGATTGGATATTTAATTTTTTTAATATCTTATTTTTCCAGACTGGTTCGATTGAATATCTAATCCAAATTGAATATATTGACATCCTTTAAGTTTAAGGGTCACATCAAAGTTTATTAAGTTTATTGATCCATCTTTTAGTTATAAGCTCAGTATCTTTGTAAGATCATAGCGGTGTTCGTTCTTCCATGTTTTGCTGGCTTTTGGTTTTATATATGTATATTTTTTTTATTATATAAGGTATTCTTCAACGGTCTACATTTTTTCCAAGTTTTCAACAAACACTGTATTGAAATGTCTAGTATTAAAATTCTGGTGAATCACAAATGACTTGTTTACGGAATGAGGTTGCAAATTTGATCCCAGGATTTTAATTCTGGTGCCGCCAAAGGCCTTAGATCGTTGACTCAACAACTATGTGATTCGTACCGTGTCTAAACTGCCAAGTCCCCTTTAACAGGAAAGAAGATTATAACGTGAACTACTACTGTAGCTGGTAATGCGGTTCAGATAGATTTGGTTTATAAGTCGGATTCAAATTCAGATGTAAGATTAAAAGTCAGACTTGATATGATATAGAGTTTTCTTCATTTGTTTCCAAATCTACATATATGAACATCCAATAAAACAAGCACTGTGAAGCGTAGATCCAATTGGGATCGAATCTATTGGCATCCCTATATATTCAGGTGGAATACACTATTAATGTTGTCCAACCCACTATTTTCACGGGCACTTTAATTTGAGTCTTTATAAGAAGGTACATGTATTAAGAACAATATTGAGGGTGATTGACGGATTTTTGTGCTTTAAAAAGAACCCATTCTTGTTTGGTGGGCATCTTTGTAGAAGCCTCAAGAAAAACTTAACAGCGAAGTTAAATTTTCTTGCTGCTAGTGCTAGAGGAATCCCGCCTGGCCAAGAGCCGTCCGCCCACGTTGTTTTTGCTATTTTTGTTTTTTCCATCTGTAAATGTCCATTCTTTTGTTCTATAGTATTTGCAGCTGAAGTAAAGGGGAGGGACGCTGCAGGTGTCGCCGAAGAATCTATACGGCCGGCAGGGCTGTATGCAAATCAATTGCCGGCGTTGCAGTACAAGAGTTGTGGAATTTAATAAAACGAGTGGCTCGGCTTAGCATGTCTAAAAAGCAGTGCAAGGAGCTTCAATTTCAAAGCGCGTTGGAAGGGTTAAGAGTTAAGACCAGTACTGGACCAACTTTCGACCCCGGGCTTAGAGCTCATAAGCAAGCCTACTACTCCATTCTTTTGTTCTATAGAGCGGAAGCAAAGGGGAGGGACGCTGCGGGTGTCGCCGAAAAATCTATACGGCCGGCAGGGCTGTATGCAACTCGAAAACCAGGGAAGATGATGGAAATTCTTGCTGGTGCAATTGCCGGCGTTGCAGCACATGAGTTGTGGAATTTAATAAAGCGAGTGGCTCGGCTTACCATGTCTGAAAGGAGCTTCAATTTCAAAGAGCGTTTGAAGGGTTAAGACCAGTACTGGACCAACTTTCGACCCGGGAGCAGGAGGCTCTGCTGCGAGATGACAAAAGGCATAAGCAAGTGTGCCCAAGTTTCCTGTTATTATTTTTGACTTGGCCATATGTAAGTCAACAGTGGGCATTTATGTCTTTCTTCTTAAAACCCTTATTTTGCTTTATGGAACGGCTCGACATCTTTCCCCTTTTTTGCCTCACGCCATCATCTTGGGGTGTGCTATTTTGGTGGAGCAACTCAAGGAGTGGCCTGTGATTTTGGTAGAGCGTCTCAAGGTGTCATCGTCAACATGGAGACTCCACGATCAACTCTCTCACTTGCTGAAATAAGTTTTGGGCAGTTATTCTCTATGGTCTCTAAAAGAAATAGAGGTATGTTTTTCAGTTCGTATGTGTGTGAGGAACATACAGAAAAAAGAGAGACAGTTTTGGGGCTGAAGGTCACACAGTAGCATTGTTATTTTGTAAGGGGATTTTGTCTCCTTCGATTTCTTGGATCTCACTGTATTTTGATGCTTCATATAATATAAATCATGCTGGTTTTTCCCCGTGGATGTAGGGGTGGGTATCGGGCCGGGCCGGGCTGGCCCGCTAAGACCCGGCCCAGGTCGGCCCGTCGGGCCTGAAGCCCGGCCCGATAATGTTGTCGGGCCGGGCCGGGCCGGGTACCGGGCCTGGCCATCAAATATGAGGCCCGGCCCGGCCCGTTTTGGCGATGAAAGCATCCGTGTGGGCGTGGGCGCTCGAGGCGGAGGAGAGCGAGGCGCTCGAGCTGATGCAGCAGGACCAACGGCGGCAGGAGGAGGCGGCGGTGGTGGTCGCAGCCGACGAGGCGGCGCTTGCCGACTTCCCTTCGCTCTCCATGGCAGCGGCCACCAAGCCCTCCCTGAAGAAGAAGGGGCAGACCAGACCTCGGAGAGGATCCCTCTCCGAGTTCAACACCGGCTCACACATGGCGCGGGGAGGTCGCGTGGGTCAGAATCCGTGGTCCTCACCCCCGACGAGCTTCTCATGCTGCCCACCGGTCCTCGCCAGTGCTCCCCGGAGGAACTCGAGCGCAGCAGGCTTGGCGATGGTGACACTGGAGGAGACCGAGGATACGTAACGGGGGAGCAGAGAGGGAGGGAGAGGGAGAGGGAGAGGGAGCCGACAGGGAGAGGAGGAAAGGGAGTAGAGAGAGATAGGGACAGGGATTAGGGAGACGGGAAGGGAGAGGGAGAGGGAGACGGGAAGGGGGGAGAAGGGGGAGGGAGACGGGCCGACCGGGCCGCCGCCGGGCCGGCCTGTCCAGCCCGGGCCCTGCCCGGGTCCGCTGCCGGGCCGGACGCCCAGGCTTATGTGGATGTAGAAAGACAAACTGTCTATCCGAATCACGTAATTTGGGTGTCTTCTGTGTGATTGCTTTTCTGTTTCGCTCTCCGCCGTTCATTTCACTATTCACTCTCTTGATATCACGAACACATATTTGTTTATAGAGTGACTATTTTTCACCTTACTCTGTTTTTGCTTGCAATCTGGTCTTAACATTCGCAACATCTAGTATCAGAGCCAGGTTATAAGATTTCTGTTTGTGATAGTTGTTTTTTGTTGACTGTGACGTCAAATATGTCAATGACTAAGTTTGAGGTGGGTAAGTTTGACGGCAGGATTGATTTTGGTTTGTGACAAAAACGTGTAAAAACTATTTTGGTTCAGAACAACTTGCATAAAACCTTGCTTGGAAAAGAGAAATCAGGGATGAAAGATGCTGATTGGGATGAGTTAGACCTGAAGGCAATGAGTACAATTCAGCTTTGCCTAGCTGATGAAGTGATGTATAATGTTACAGATGTAGAAAATACGACTGATTTGTGGGCAAAATTAGAAAAATTATATAAGTCAAAGTCTCTCACAAATAAGTTGTATTTGAAAAAGCAACTTTATAGTTTACGTATGATTGATGGGACAAATTTGCTTGAGCATCTGAATACTTTCAATAAATTGATTGCTCAACTTCGTAGTGTTGGTGTTAAGGTAGATGAAGAAGACCAGACCCTTCTTCTTCTTTCATTCATGCCTAAATTGTATGATCATCTTGTGACTACTATTCTTTATGAAAAATACATTTTAAAGCTGCAAGAAGTTATGACTATTTTGCTTTCAAATGAAGCCAGACATAAGCCAAATCATGAAAAAAGTTTAATGGTAAAGGAACATGGTCACGAGAGAGGCTGTCAAAAGCATAAATTCAGCAAGAAGTTCAGATCTCGATCCAAGTCAAAAGGTAGAGACAACAGATGCAAATATTGCAAAGAAGAGGGTCATTAGAAAGTTGATTGTCCAAAGCTTAAAAAAAAATACAAATAGAAAAAGAAAGCAGCTGAAGAAGCAAGTGGAGCATCAGATGTCGATGGAGATGTGCTGGCCATTTCCTCAGGTAATAATCTCAAATCTGATGTATGGATTTTAGATTCTGGATGTTCATACTATATGTGCCCTCATAAGTCATGGTTTGATTCTCATACATCATGTGATACTGAAAAAATATTGATGAGAAATAATACAGAATGTAAATCAGTTGGAATTGGAACCATAAAAGTAAAAGTGTTTGATGGTGTCATTAGAACTTTAACAGAAGTTAGACACATTCCAGATTTAAGAAAAAATCTTATTTCTCTTGGTACACTTGATGTTAATGACTTTACTTTTAGTAGTGCTAATGACATATTTAAAGTGAAGCGATGAGCTTAACTCTAATTGAGCAATGTTTCACAACTGGAGAAAATATTTCAGAAAAGTCCACTCCTTTTTTCTGAGCATAGCCCTTTGCCACGAGCCTGGCCTTGTACTTTGGTGGTTCTTCTGCACTTGAGGATTCTTTTATTCTTAACACCCATTTGCATCCAATAACTTTCTTTATTTCTGGAAGACTTACCAATTCTCATGTCTGATTCTTTTGAAGAGACTTCATTTCATCTTCCATAGCAGTCATCCTCTTTTACTATCATCGCTTTCTATTACTTTCTGAAAAGTCAATGATTCAGTAGACATAACTGGAAATGCATATGCTACTGTATTTTGAAATTTTAAAGATAATCTAACTTCCCTTTTTTCTCTTCCCTTCGCAATAGAATAAGGTTCTTCAAGTGGTTATTCATCTTCCTCACTATCTTGTGATGGTTCTTCTAAAATTTGGTTGATCATATCATTTCTCCACTTTAGCTGAATTGGATTGTTTGTCTTTTCAATGTCATTATCACAATCTTGAATTTTGTTTAACAATGAAGCTTCATCAAAGACTACATTTCGGTTGATCTCCACTCTCTGTGTTTTGGGATTCCAAAGTTTATATCCTTTCACGCCTGATTTGTATCCAAGAAAGATGCATTTCTTTGATTTAGCATCAAGTTTGTTTCTTTCTTCTTCCTACAATAGCACATAAATAGGACAACCAAAAATATGTATTTCAGAGTAATCAACTGGCTTACCATACCATACTTCCTCTGGCACTATCAGATTTAATGTTGTAGAAGGAGATCTATTTACTAAAAAACATGTTGTATTAACAGCTTCTGCCCAAAAGTGTTTTGGTAAACCTTCAAACAACCTCATGCAACGAGCCCTCTCAATCAAAGTTCTGTTCATTCTCTCTGCTACGCCATTCTGCTGTGGTGTACCTGAAATAGTGAAATGTCAAGTAATCCCTTCAACTTTGCAAAAAATTTCAAACTGAGATGACATACACTCACCACCATTGTCACTTCTTAACACCTTTAACTTTTTACCTATTTGATTTTCTACTCTCTCTTCATTCCTTAAATGTCTCAAATACTTCAGATTTATACTTGAGAAAATATACCCCAACTTTTCGAGAGTAGTCATCAATGAACGTAACAAAAAATCTAGCTCCGCCTTTAGATGTAACTGGTGCAGGCCCCCATACATCTGAACGAATAAATTCAAGAATGTCCTTACTCCTTTTTATAGAGATTGAGAATTTAACTCTGCACTGTTTATCTAGAATACAACATTCACAAAATTCAAGTTTACATGATTTGATGCCCTTTAGAAGCTTTTTATTATTGAACTCTTGAATCCCTCTTTCACTCATGTGGCCTAAGCTAGCATGCCATAAGTATGCAGTATCATCATCAGAAATGGATGAAGAAAATGAGATGGCAGTTGTCCCTGTTATAGTTTCTCCAATCAACCTGTATAGAGACCCATCTTTCTCTCTGACTACAATCGACGTCCGCCTAATCCAATTGTATATCCAAGTCTAGGAACCACCTGCAAAATTCAACGAATTTCAAAAAGTAAGATTTTTTGACAAATTTAGACAAAATTCTAAGATTAAGTTTGAGATCAATGCAAATAAAGGTCTAAAAGTTAGATTTTCAATTAGGATTAAAGTTCTTATTAGTGAGGATTAAAATCTTATTCCAACACGAAGAGAGAAAAATATGGGCATGACATTTCCTCTCTAGAAAAATCTAGGAATAAATCGCCTAGAAAGATGATTTCCTCAATTTTCCTAAAAACTATTTAGGAAAACAATTCACAAGAATCATAATCCAGATTTAACTCAGATCAAACGGTCGAGTTAATTCATTTCTAATTCAAGCGAGTCAAAAGACCTTTCAACCTCGACATGCAATGACAGCACTCAAGACTAGATCAGCCATGATGTTGACCAATCAAATAAAGGGTGGCCCGAGCGAGCAAACTCTATTCAAAAATTTTCTAAATGAACTAATAGGTTCTTCGAAATAGTGAGAAACCAAGAAGGCATTTGAAGAATATATCTTTCTTCTTCCTCATCTAGAATCTCTAAAAATGCAATAGGAAAAGTTCAAAAAGACTTACTTCTCTTCATTAGTTTCAAATTCAAGAAATTTGAACAAGTGTTTTAAAATTGAAAAATTGCGACAGCCCATTTGGACATCCCTCATCCCTAGCTGGTTCCAAGAATGGAACCAGAAAATTCTGGTTCAATTGGAAAGGGAACTAGCCATTAAAGGTGCTCCCCCTTCCTTTACTTTCTCATTTGAATCCTAAATAGTGTCAAAGACCAAATCTCTAAGGCTAACATGAAGAGACAACCCCTCTATGCTTGCTTGATTCTTATGCTAGGCAAAGAAGATAAGGAAGCCAAAATAAGAGAGCTCATTGGCAAAGGGAGAAGGTGTGCCTAGCCTCCTTTCTATGACAAAATCATGCAGATTGTTTCATGATTCCTTGGCTTTACAAAAAATCTGTGGAGTACCAAGTCATGATAACTTGGTGCAGGGGTGGAGGGAAGGGGGGCTTGCATGGGCTCTGGCCCCACCTCAATTTTTTAAAGAAAAAAATTTACATGAAAATTTTAAAAATTTTGCTTGTCCTATATAAAAATTTTGAAAAATGATATTTCGGCCCGTGTCAAAATTTAGAAACTTTAATTCATCCCTCCTCATAAAAAATTTCTGGCTCCGTCCCTGACTTGATGCCTATATAAGCCACCCCTTACAAGCAGCTAATGACCCTTGGGAACCTCTTTAGCAATTCCTTGAAAGGCTAAACATCTCTCTCAAGAGCTCACTCAAGCTCCCACGTCACTCCCACCTTGAGATCTCTCTGAAGCTCCGCTCAAGCCTCCACGCCACTCTCTCATGCTCTCTTGAGCTTCCTTGCTCTAGTTCCTAGCAGTTACGGGGAGTAGGGCTGGGCATCGGGCCGGGCCGGGCTGGCCCGGCCCGATAAAAATTTGAAAATGAAGCCCAAAAACTGAAACGGGTCGGCCCGAGGCCCGGCCCGTTTCTAAACGGGCCGGGCCCATGTCATATCGGGCCTCGGGCTTCGGTCAAGGCCCAAGGCCCGGCCCGGCCCGATTAATAACGGGCCGGGCGGCTCAGTTGGGCTTTGGGCGTGCCGGGCCAAGAATTTTTGGGGCCGGGCTTGTTTCTCAAACCTGTTTCTTGGCTCAGTTTGCTTCTATAATCACCATGTAACCAATAATTTTTTATAAGATGGTAGTTTCATATGATATTTGAAGCAAATAACAGCCATTTATCCCAAACATACATAGTTACATCGGACAGGGCACCACATTACATAAACTCCCATGTAAAAACAACAGATCTTCATTGTAAGAAACCTTACATAGTTACATGGGCGTGGAGTACGGACTCATGAACTATTTTAAAGCTCCACAAAATCAAAAACATAATAGCATCTAAGTTTAGAACCTAAGTACAAAGCAAAGCAGCCTTAGTATAAAAGAAATCCGTAGAAGTTGCACTTGTTTTCCAAAGTACATGATTGAACACTGTATCTCCATATTAGTGATAATACCAGCTATCCAAACAGCACATGATATCTTCCTTTCCGAACTTACAAGATCCCAAACCACCTTAACAACCAAGGCAGGAAAAGAGTACAAATCCCACCCACATAGCATGCTACATATATATTAGGAGGGCTGAGCAAACAAGAGCAACATCAGCGT
>JAANDH010001305.1:44963-66223 GCA_011799765.1 Nymphaea thermarum | reverse complement strand
GGCGGCACTTCTTCTCTCCCTCTTTATATTTGTCACTTACGTGTAATCGTTGAGTTAAGTGATATTGATTTTCTCTCTCCTAGGGTTGCGGTTTGCCCCTAGGTTAGAGCTTCTCCGTGGTTTTTCACCTCTTCACGAGGTTTTCCACGTATATCGTGTGTTTCTTCTTCTCCCTTCGTGTGTTGCTTGTTTCTACAATCCCCATCTTACGTAGTATTGGCATATTAGCTCATGAAATATTTGTCAGGTATTTTTAAGTTAAGGATACTCTTTGCTAACTGCATTAAGTTAAAAAAATAGCTTGCTTCCTTTCTCATGGCAGAAATTGTCTATCTTTACATCTGGGTTTGGAATCAAAACATTTGGTACATGTTAAATTCATTTCTGGCTTATTTTAAAGAAAAATGAACTTGTTAGCTAATTATCAAATGCAATTCTGAATATGGGTCCCAATGATATGGAATAAATTAAGACTGCATTATGCTTGAAATGTGTTGAATCCATTATGCTGCTTCTAAGTACACTATTTTGATCCAAATATAAATTAAATTCATCATGGAAAAGCTGTTTAAATTTAGTTTAGATTTGGAGAGAGTATCATAAACATTGATGGTACCTTTTCACTATGATATTCAATCAAATAATTAGGGGTTTGGATATATGAAAATGCACATGGTGGTCCTCCCTCCTCCTTTTTCCCTGGCTTAATTCGGTAGCTTGACTAGTTCTGATATGTTGTTCTAAGAAGATCTGCTTGTCCAGTCTGTACTTATGATGTTGGGCTCTGATACAGTTTGTCCTATCTTTTGTTGTATTCTTGTTGCTGCTTTCTTTGTAGGTTCTTTCCCAATAATCTGATCTGTCTCATGTTCATTCTATTTAAATTTTTGCAGAGACGATCAGGGTGGATATTGAATTCAGAAATCCTCTTCAAATCCCCATTGATGTTAAGGGAGTCTACCTCCTTTGTGAGTTCTCGTCAAGATCCTACACTAAAGAAGCAGGTAGAATACAGTCTTTCTGTGCTGCTGGTTGTATGTTTGTCATGGGCACAACAATACAGCATATTAATAACACAAAAAATGTCCTTTTCAGAGACTCTAAAGCCTGCGAACCATGAGGATAAGGTGGCATTAGACATCTCACTTACTGATGATGCTGAATTCAGAAATACCATCAACGGCGGGTATGATTCAACTTCAACTTGGTGTGTGATTGTGTGCAAGATATGATAGGACTTGCCTGTTTTATCTTTTGCAAGGCACTGAGTCTACATATATTTTCTGTATTGCATTTCCATGCGCCTACTACGTCAGGCTACCTGTGCTTGGACAAGCCATGGTTGATTGCATTCTGTTTCCTTCCTATTACGTCAGAAGCCTGAGCTTTGTGCTATGCAGTCTTTCTATAGCATCATGCAAGCTCCTGATTTCTATTCAGTATCTGTGTTGAGACATAATGTTCATCTAAATGAATGATGGCAGGGAACATGCCAGTGCTCCATTTTCTACGCCAGAGGTTGATTTTGTACTGAAGGGAAATGATGCCATTACTGTAAGTTTCATAAATAGCTATCACTGCATATAATTTTCTGGCAGTTCATTTTTGACAAGTGCATTCTTTCTCTGGAATGGGTATACAAATTGGAATCATGTCATTTCATTCTTCCAGTCAATGTGTTAATATTGACTGTTTTATTTATCAATTTCGTGTAATTTTGGATGGATCCTGTTCCATGATGCAAGCTATGTGTAAAAGTATGTTATGTAAAACCATGTGAAATGGCTGAGCTTAATGTTCAGATATATGTACATAATGTATATATGTACGGCCGTGTCCCTATGCGCGGGTGTCCACACCAGCACCCGTTTCAGGGACCGTACCTGCACCTATGTGACATAGGTTTTTTGCCCAATTTATAGCTCGAAGAGGCCTTCCATATTTTCATGTTGAAGAACACCTTAGGCTTATATATTGTTAGTGTCAGCTGTCTACTAGCCGTATGGGCTGTTACACATGGTATCAGCTGCAAACTGAAATACTTATGAACGATACAGGGTTGGAAATAATAATTTTTCAATAATATGATATTTGTTGATGAATTTTTAAATTGGAAAAGTAGAAAATAGCCCCATATGGGCCAATATGGACTGATGCATATCAGTCAGCAAAGGGATCCAGCATCAACATCAATGTTGGCAACATTGACAGAAATGCAAACCGTTTATTGAAGAAAATGTTTTTTTTTGTTGGGTCAAGATATGGCAGTTCTTGATTTGAATTTTTATTATCTTTTGTGATTTCTTAACCGATTCCCAACTTGTTTATTATATGGAGAACATTCCGATTGCTTTTCTTTAGTTACAAAAGCAACCTTGTCCTGTTCATATAGCACACATTCTTATTAGCTTCTCAACCAGCTATTGACATATACCGTGAATAAGCATGCAAGGATTCAGTTTGAGCTTCCACACCGCTGTATAATTTGATGATGAGGCAATCCTCTGCACTATGGTGGATACCTTTAATCTTTCACTCCCGTTCCATGTGCTTTTGGCTTTCCTTTCATTTCATAAGGCTCTATATTAGTCTTCGGTTTCCAGTGAATATTCTCTCTCTCTTTGCTTGTAGCAGTCCTGTTAGCAGGACGGTATGAGAATCTATGGTTACAAAGTTATCTACCCATTAAATGACATTTATTTGTTTTGCATTGAAGGAAACTAATTAACTTTAGGTGGTGGAGGTCCAGATATTTTTGAGTGTCATACCATATAGATGTAATGTCCAACATGTGATCAGAAGGTGCATTCTGAGCAGCTTTAGCAATGCACATATGACTTCCTTCATGTTCTTCCCCCTTGTTGATCCAGGCTTCCCAGTGCAAGTGCATGCTTTTGGATGAGGTCTTTAAATTATGGATCTACCCCTTGCAAGGAAGGCCTATAAATGAATCTTCACGTGCTTTATTTGGTTTCCATGGTTTTGGTGTCCAGACTCTTTTCCATGTCCAAATTGGTGTCCTGTTGAATGTTGATTTTGTAGACATCTGGTTATCACACTCCTGTGTTCATTCTATTATTAGAGGAAGTACCAAACTAATCCAGTTAGAAAGCAGGATCAGAGAGTGTTTGTGAAGATTTGATTGGGCATCGATCATATTGAATCAATAAAACTGGTTAAAAATGCCCGTTAAATTTTATAAGCAGTAAGTTAAATAACCCTTTATGGATGTTTGTTCCCTCTGAAGTTTCAGAAGCTGTACTAGTGTATTAAAAAATTTTAGTATGAGAACCTGCATAAGTGTAGAAGTATGTAAAGTAGAAGTTGTGTGAAATCCATAAAGAAGAACACTGTCAATTTTACCTGATGTCTGCAAGGAGACCATAAAAAGAACACTTGAATCATTGAATGAACATTTTGCCAGAGGCATATCTCTCTCATTTTTACTGAGACACTTCTCTTTCTCAAAGTCCATCTGATATCCAATAATCTGCTTTATAATTAAATGGAAGCAACAGCATGTAATCTGTCTATTGTTCTTTATTAGTCTACAACATCAAAATCAGTGTCATGCATGATCTGGTGCAATTGAGTCATGTAATGTGCTGTGCATCAATCAAGAGCTTCTGGCACACAAATCGTGCGAGGAATGTCACTACTTGAGCATGCATAGTCAACAAATTTTTGGGGGATAATTTAGTCTCTTTTGCATCATTCTGGTTTATGGGCTTGAAAGATTAGCTAAAGAGTTTAATATGTAGCTGGCCAGCGGATGAAGTAGGAAATGTGCTTTTGGCTAGATAAGACTTGAACATCATCATGTTAGGAAAAAGTTGTTGCAATCTTGGAAACAAGTCGCTCAATGTTCTGCACACATAGTAAAGGAGCTCTGTCATTTAATCCAAAGGCATATATGTCCAGCTGTCCTCGCAAGACGATGAGCTATCAGTCCTAGATTCTTTTCTTCTGCATGTTCTGCAGCATAACATGGTTTTATTGACAACAGGAAAACTGGTGTCTATATCTAAGTCACCTGAGCGCGGGGTGCGGTTGCAGGTGCGGGATGCAGCAAATCCTAAAACAATTTCAGTGCGGGTATATATATATATATATATAACCAAAAGTAAATAACAATGAACAAAAAAAATTAGTTGGAACAAAGATTAATTATTAGTCATTAGACTCATAAGGATTTGTTAGACTTAAACCTCATACAAGCACAAACAAAAAAGCTAACTATTATATAACTGAGGAGGAGCACCGGAAATTGCATGGTTATTAAACTTTCAGCTCCATTCAGTCATTCGGTAGCATGTAATCCCATGGAGGTTATAGGAGTACTAATGCATTCAGTGCATGAAGTTAGCACTACATGCACCATAGAAAATTAGTGAAAAGAGGAACAATAGGCTCGATGAGAAGATGAACAGAAGCATGGAGAAGCATGGATAATAGGGCAGAAACAAGACGGTGAAATGAAGGGTACATCACTGATTCAACATAGAGGAAATTGATAAGATCATAATAACAACACCGATTGAAGATTGTGAAGAAGATTAATGAAGAAATTAGATTAGGCAAGCACGATTTACAGTAAAGCACTAAATTTTAGAGAATAAAAAAGAAAAATGGAAAAAGGCCTCAACTTGATTTAGTTTTCTTTGCTTGAGGAATAAGCATTGCCTGAGGCTGTCGTCGGACGGAAGCTGTCACTGAATGGATGCTGTCGCCAGAGGAGCTGTCGTCGAAGGAGTTGCTGCCAGAGTTGTAGCTGGACAAGAGGCTGGCTGTCGATGTTGCCAGAGCACAATACTAGTCACAGGAAGATCACCGGCTGAATGAGAGGCTGTCATAGGAGCTGGAGCTGTCGCCGGAGCTCGTCGGGTGATGGATGGACAGCCCAGAGCAGCAGCAGCAGCAGCAGCAGCAGCGGCTAACAGGGTTTCCTAGATGAAACCCATCGCTGGCCCTTTGGGGCTTATGAAATATTTTTTTTTTAAAATTAAAGGTTAAAAGTGCAGACAAATATGACATCCAAGCACTTTGACCGCACCCAACTCACCTTTGGCCTGGGTCGGGTGCGTGTCAAAATAATTCCACAGCGTCAGTGCCAAATCGGTAGTGCACCCACACACACGTCGCATTGACGTGCGTGCGGCTACCCTTCAGGCGCGTCCAGGTGACTTAGGTCTGTATCATTGTCGGAATATGCCTTTTCTCATTCCTTGTCTAATAGATCTTTTTCAGCAATATGGAGGAAGCTGCAAATGGATCTTTTCAAGTCGTTCTATAAATACTAAATAGCGAATCCTAGGTTGTCTAGAGTAGGATCATTGCACATGTCCTTTATTTCAGCAAGTCTCGGATCTTATATTATTAAACATAAAAATCTTTGCAATTAGAATAAATCAAAACCATGCTTGGCATTTACTTCCCATTTTCTTTGTTGGGTTTTTTGTCTATGCACAAGGACACAAAAAATGAAAGCGAAGCAAGATGCAGATAGCATGATAGGTTTGAGTTGTTATTTATCATGTAATTATGACTTATGAGTACGCTATGACTGGAGCAAATAATCTTTTTTTCTCCTTGCTAATATGGTGCATGCACTATGTACAGTTACATCTACATACTGAACTTATAGAACATATGAATTGTATGTAAGATGTTTCCAGCAGAAACATAAACATAAACATATGCATGAGCAGGAAATCCAGAAACATCTCCGATTTGCATTGTTTTCAGGTGGAACTAAACGTTACTCCAAAGATACCTGGAATTCTAAAGATAGTTGGAGTAAGATGGACACTATCAGGTTCTGTTGTTGGGCACCGTGTCTTTGATTCTGAGTTGGCAGAGAAAAGAGGGGACAAAGCAAGACAGAATCTGATCTCATGGGATCATAAACTTAAGTTTATTGTGCTCAAGGTGACTTGTGTACACCAATATCTGTCAAGTTTTCCTTTTTAGAGAACTAACTGAAGCACGTGTTCTGCTGTCAGAGTCTGCCAAAACTTGTTGGTTGTATTCACAACATTCCTCAAAGGGCATATAAAGGAGAGTTGCATCGCCTCATATTGGAGTTATCAAATGTTTCAGAATCACCTGTAAAAGTATGACTTGGCAAAGCCTTTTCTCTTCTTTCTTAAAGTAATTCCATATGATAAGAGTCCTGAAATATTTCTTTCAGTCTACAGTTAAAAAGCTTTTAGCATATAACAATTTTTTTCCTAAGATGATAAGCATGCTAATAACTTTAGTTTCTACTGAAGAACTTAAAGGTGGCCATCAGCAACCCTAGATTTATCATTCCTGGAAGAGAGAAGGATTTGGACTTGGATTTCCCTTGTTGTCTTCAAAATTTAACTATCCCGGACGAAAATAATGCTACAGAGATAGTCATGAATTCATCGAAGAATTCCATGTATATTTTCCTGAAGGTAAATATGATTTGGTTAATAACATAGTTAAGTTCTTACATACACAAATTATCTTTATTCGTATCACAATTATTAATTTAGTTGTACACATTTAATTTTTATGTGAAGGGTGCTACTGTTGAAGGTCTAAAGAGTTTTCGTTGGCCACTTTGGTTTCATGCGAGCATGGTTGGAAGCATATCGTTGGACTTATCGGTGTACTATGAAATGGAAAACCCATCAGATGAGATGGGCTTTAGAACTCTGCGGATGCATTACAGTTTGGAGGTTTGATCTTGTGATTTTCTTCCTAATTTACTTCATTTGCTTTGTCCTTTTTTTTTAGCATACAGTAGGTCATTAACTCTTATGTTGAAGACTTTATAACCTTTATTTTATGGTTACTTTTCCTAGCAAAAAATGTTCACCTTGATATTTTGTTGACCCTTAACATGCATATTGTCATGCTTTTGAAGAGGGGTCTGATTAATATCAGTGGCTCCTTTTTATAACAAAGGAACTCTACATGTTCAATATAATAAAAAACAACAGATAAAGCCTCATACTTGGATGATTTTTTTGCACGTCATATTTTTTTTAGGTTTTGATATCTCCCAAAATTTAAAAATATCTTGATATTATCTACGTTTTAGGGGTAATCAAGAATAACAGCAACGTATTGTGAAATTTGAAGATATTCTAAAAAAAAATATGAGATCCTATTCTTTCAAGAATATCACAGTATTTTGGCAATTTTCTTTGGGAAACTCTTTCTATATATTTTAAAATGTAGCTTCTATTCTTTTTTATATTTTAGAGTCTCTTTTAATTGTTTCTTTGTATTTTTGAAAGAAAAGAATGCTAAAATTCCATGGTCCCTCAGTTTTATGTTATTTTTTTTCTTTTCTCAAGTTTCTTAGGTATCTGTTATTCTTTCCATTTTCTTCATAGCTTTATTATTTTTTCTGAGAAAGATCGTACTTTGAGAAAAGGATTCCATGATGAACCTTGCCAAGGCTATGATTATGCTTGTTGTATCTCTGCATATGGCTGTATAGTGTTCCTCCACAATCTATCAGAACTCTGGTGTTGGTATCATAGAGATGATATTGTGTCAGTATATAAGAGAGTACTTTATGATATCTTCATGCATTTACCCAAAAATTAGGGGAAGCTATTAATTGGTGTCTATGAAAGTTTAAAGGAAAGATAATCATTCCAATGATCGATATTGTACGTGTCCTAGAGGATATGATGGAAATACATTTTCTTGTAGTCTAGAGATTTAGTCAAATCATGGGAGGTTTTAACAGACTAAAAGCTAAAAAACTGGTTGGTTTTATCTAAAACTGAGTTACCATATCCAAGTCTGTAAAATAAATTAAGATATTGAAGGATGTTATCTGAGTTACAAATCCACTGTTATAGTATGCCTGTAACTCATAACAAGTGAATTTTAACGATATGAATTTCTTAATCTGATATATGATTTGTGTCGTACAATGTTAAGTAAACAGTAATGACTCAATTAACAAACCAAACCAAAATTTAGTAGCACACTCGTACTACATGTAAGGGGTTTTCCTTTCAAAGAAAACTTTTTCCTCTATAAAAGCAATTTCAAATTTTGGAGTATCCAGTTGGGAACTCATAGCCCAAAATATATGCTCCTGGACAGCAAAACATATATTTAAATATGAAGAATCAGTTCAGCAACTGTATTCATTTAGATGATTGTCAAATTACGTGTTGAAATGGAATCATCGTCAAACCTGCTAATTGAAAAGGAGGCATGATAGTATTAGTAGCAACAATTAGTCAATTCAATCGCACCATTTAGGTGATATAGAGAAATCCAAAACAATAACTATTTTCTCTTTTATAGACATATTACTGTACTATTTAAACCTCTTGTGTGTGAAATGTACACCATGTAGATAACAAATTTTATAGGTCCCAAAATAAATGATTGCACATTCCTCACATGACCCCATTACAGGCTCCAAAAACCTATTTCTACTACAGTCACCACTGTGGCTACAACATGGCTCCAAAATTCTCCTTGCGGCTCTAAGGAGAGACCAAAATCAAGATGATGGACTTGAAAGATGATAAAAAAGTAATAGAATGAGAATCAATCATTAATATCTGACGTGGAAAGGTTCAAATTACTAAGATGACTATGCTATTGGTCAGGATAGCATAACATCTACAATTCTACTTAATCAAATTTCTTGCAGTAAGTAGCAATGTTTTAAAACCCAGTGACTCGGGATTTGACTCGGCTGTTCTCAACTTGTGACTCCGCAGGTCAACTTGGTGACTCGGAGTGGGTTATGTTAACCTTTTTAAAAAAAAAAAAAAAAATATATATATATATATATATATATATATATATATATATATATATATATATATATGTATGTATATATATATATAAATTGTCTTTTAAACATAACAAGTTTGTAAACTGACTTACTTTCACTTATATGATTAAAAAAAAAGTCACTAAGTTCATCCTCCATGAATTGTTGCAATTTAGCATGTTGAATGCAAAAACATTAAGGAACTCAATCAATTTCGTTAATATTGCTTGACTTTAACAAACTGAACTTGTATCTTTAATAAAGTAACAAACAGAACTTATGTCTTAACATGTGTCAACCATAAACAGCAATAAAATATTGAAAAATGAAGTAAACTGAGTCAACCTACTGTGCTGACTCGTTAGGGGGGCGAGCCGAGCCGAGTCACTGGGTTGACTCAGTGATTTTTTAAATGTTGGTAAGTAGTGAATCTCGTCAGCTGCACAGATGTAGGAGTCTGATGCTATTGTATCTGGACTAAGAAGCACCAGAAGCATGGATCGTTTGCCGTTTTAATTGTTCTGTTTGTTACTAGTTACTAGTTTAGAGTGTTAAGTTTCTTGGTGGTCTGATGCTCAATGTGGTCATATTCACGATGAAACTGATAGCTTTCCAATTACTTTTCACAGTTTCTTTCTGAGTGGTTCGTATCTTAATCTTTTTTACTTCACAACAGAAGTCATCTAATGATCATTGACTAATTTGTGGAAGATGTGATTATAGCTGGTACCAATTCAAGTTTTTATGGCATCTTCTTTGCAGGTACTTCCATCTTTAGATGTCTCATTCCAGATAATTCGCTCTCCATCAAGATTAGATGAATTTCTTGTGCGAATGGATGTTGTGAACAATAGTCGGACCGACAGCTTCTGGCTTCATCAAGTATCGGTTGTTGGAGATCACTTCTATCTTTCATCACATATTTTGGAGGATGAGAAGAAACATGGATCACCAAATTCTAGTCACGTTGATAAGATAGATATTGGTCAACATAAATCGATCTGTCCTGGACAGATGTTGCCTGATGGTCAAAAAGCATCTCACTTATTTAAGATTATTGTATGCACTCTAATCTTTGCTGTTAATGTTTTTATGTATGAATGCTCATGTTATTTATGTTTATAAGGGGTTCAGGATATCTGGATGTTGGTAGGCTGAAGTTCAACCTGATTAAATCAGCTTCTGTGTTGCAATTGGACCTAGTTTTATTTAGAAACAATGCTACAATTAGTATGTGCTTTTCATATAGTGTTTTTTGTTTAAATATGTGATTTTGCTCTACAAGATCAATCTGGATTGTTTGCTGGAAGACTTCTTGTATTGTTGATTTTTGTTAACTCACTTGTCTTAGTTGTTGGCTGTCACTTCCAGGAAAGTCAAACATTTATTTCCTCTTCTGCATTGGACAAAGAGCATGCTAGAGTTCATCCATGCTCTAGTAGTGCGCACCAGATTTATGTCTCTAATTCACCTCTTTCTGATTTCCACCTTTATGAGAGATCCAGCGAGGAAAACAAATCATGTCCGGTAATATGGAGAATGATTTTTTATTAGATGTTTATTTTCATTTGTTATTAGGCCATTTAAGATTACAGAATAATTGTTAATTCATCATTGCTTGCATTTTTTTTAAACTTCCATGCCCGGGCAATGGTCTGACATGAGCCATAAATTCATGAGTAGGTCACATGCAGTTAAAAACACAATTCGAGTGGGATCTAAAATCACAACTAGGTGATATCTGTTTCATTAGTTTTTTTTTCTGTGCTTTTATGCTTAATGTAGGAGCCACATGTATATATAAAAGCTATATTTTGACTTCCAAAGGTGGTTATACCATTTTGACTTCTAAAAAAGGGTTACACCATCATTGTCGTGTCTATCTTTCTCGTTGAATTATTAAACATTCAATGAGGATGAGGGTTGTAAGAATTTGTAAAAGCTAGAATCTTAGTACAAAGAATATGTAAACTAATATGTAGACCAAGTAAATACTAAAATTATATGGACTGATTTATGGGCTGTCCGATCAACTTGATTGATGGTTTACTAGGTATTATGTCTATAGTTTTTTCAAAGTTGCCGTTCACCTTTTGAAAAAGTAACTTGACACATTACATTTTATAGATTATCCATCAAGTTGGTCTGATGGCTCATAATCAATACAGTCTTATTTAGGTCTGGACATAAGTTTTTTTTTTTTTTTTTTGACAAATGATTCTGCCACATCCATCCTGAATTCATATGGCTAGTCTCCATATCGAATATACCATACTACGATGTTGTAAGCAATGGTGATTTTACCAAAGGATATCACCTCGACTTTTAAGGTCTACACACATTAGTTACTTATTTGTAGGTCCATGTCTAAAAGTATTTGGACCCCCCTAGCCCCTAGGACACTTGCCACGATAAACCTGTAAGTAGAAAAAGTAGAAAGCTGGATTCTTTTCTTTCTTTTCTTACGATTAATTTTGTGATCTTGGATGCCTTTTTGATTCAGGAAGTTGGAAGTAAAGAGGGCACAGTTGATTTCATATTAATCTCACAGCAAGTTCAAAACAATTATGATGTTAAACAAGATGGGCTTTCAGATTCCTTGCCTCTGTCTTCTCATCATATATGTCACTGCAGGCAAGCAAAATGGCTTATGATCTCCTCTTTCTAGTGCCACACTTTTGCTGCTTAACTTGGTGCAAGTTTATTTCCATTAATGTCTTCATTCATTTTTGACAGAATTGACAACATGTGCCCCATATCATGGTTGATGGAAGGCCCCCACACAGTAATTCATGATTTTGCCAAGTCCTTTTGTGAAATGAGATTTCAAGTTACTGTCCAGAACTCTTCGGATGCTGTTGCGTTTATCAGACTAGTCATGTTCAATCAGGCAGAGAATGAAGTTCAGCTGAGTGATGTTGGACAGTTATCTGGTGCTAGTGAAGAGGGAGGTTGGCATGAAATATCATTGGGTAATAGTGGGAAGGTCCTGTCGGACCTACTGGCACAAAGTTCTCCATCAAGAAAACAATCCTCTAAGAGCATCTCTTCCTACGTCTGGACAGGATCAAGCTCGACTAAGGTCAAGTTGGAGCCGTTGTCCTCAGCTGTAATTCCACTTAACTTGTGCATTTTTGCTCCTGGAGTATATGATTTATCAAACTATGAGTTGCAATGGGACATCAAACCATGCAATGAGGGTAACGATGGATTTAGAAGAGATTCTTCTAAAAGGACTGCAGGAACTAGTCTTGGCCACCCTTTTTATCTGACGGCACTACAGTCTGCATAGTAATTTGCTTTCGGTACCTGCTGAAGCTGGGAGTGCTCTTGGATCGGGAAGATCATCTCAGAGTGGCATTTTTGCAATTTGAGAACACTTGAAGCATGAACGGCATCCTGTCAGCTTAGGCATCACGTGAGGCCCGAGTTCTTCCAGGTGGGGTGAAGTACTTGGTACAATCTTACTTCTGTTTCAGTCTTTTAGCCTTGATCTTGGAGGTGGTCAACGGTCTTGTACATCTTTAAAATTTTGCCATTGATTTGTAATATTTGTTGTAATAATCATTCCCATGATGGGAGATGCTCTGTGGAAAAAGCTTTTGCTTAAGAGATGATTAAGTTGGCAAGATCATCTCGGTTGGGGGAAGGTCATCTTTTTGTATTAGGACAGCTCATCGGGTCTTGTTGAACAATTTTTTTAAGCCCACAGTTCTTGGGAACGGCTTATTGGGTCTTGTTGATGACCAAGGCTTAAACCACAGTTCAGTTCTTGTGACAGCTTGTTGGATCTTGTTGCTGACCAACGCTTAACCACAGTTCTTAATTTTTTATTAAAAAACTTCTCATAAATTACTTGTTTTTGCTAATAATTTGTAAGTATGGGGTCTGTGCCTCTTTTCCTGCTTGAAGACGCCAGGAAAAGATGCATTCAGTTAAATCTCCTGGATGGCGAATGGATAAATTGTTGGTAAATACTGTGAATTGTTACTACATTATAAACCATTATTAGTAGTCTTGTGTCCTTTTTTATTATGATAAGATTTCTAATTTTTAGCCACATAATCTCTACATCCGTTGATAATTCACTTCAGCAGATTTGAACTATATATATATATATATATATATATATATATATATATATATATATATATATATATATATATATATATAGCTTTTTAGAGTCATCCAGCATGGTTAAGAAAAAAATAATTTGATATAAGAGAAAAATAATTTGATAGGCCTTTTCATCATTTAATATTAATTTATATTCTTTTTTTCTTGTTTTTCTTTCAACCCGATGAATGGAGTTCGACTCTAGATAACTGGTTATTACTTAGGGGGCGTTTGATAGAATGGAATTATGGAATTGAAAATATATTTTCGAAAATATATTTCTTGAAAAAAGGGAATGAGAAAAATATTTTCGATTTTCATTTTGATGAGCGTTTGATAATTGAGAAATATATTTTTAGAAACATAATTCTGTGTTTGATTTTTAAGAAACATATTTTCAGATTTTCAGAAATACATTCTGCGACTAGGAGGAAGGCCGTGGGATGGTGGGAGGAAGGAAAAAAAAATGCCCAAATCTGACCTAATGAGTTAAACGTGGAGTGGCTGCTTTTCACTCTTTCGGCGTCACTCCTCCGCCTTTCACAGAACTGCACAAGGGATTGGCTGCTTTTCACGGACGAACAATGACGACATTGACAGAGAGAGGGAGAGAGAGCAGGAGAGTGAGAGGGCAAAAGAGGCAGCTGCGGGTTTGCGGCAGCAGGGGGAGGCGAGTGAGAGGGTGGGTGGGAGGCGAAGGCGAGCCGGGCAGAAAAATAAACCGGGGTTTATTTTTCCACCCCTCGCCCAGGAAACAAGTTTTCGGAAAGATATTTTCGGAAATGCGTTTAACGGGCAGAAATTTGATTCCACGTTTGATGAAAAGAGGAAAGGTTTTAAAATTTGAAAAATATCTCCCTTGCTACAGTGTATTAACAGAGAAAAAAAAGGTAAATTTTTAAAAATTTTAAAAATTATACATGGGAAAAGCTTAAAAAAAACAGGGAAAAAAACTAAAAATTTTAAAAATTGTACATGGGAAAAGAATAAAATAACTGAAAAAATAATAACACAATCATCGATAAGTAAAAAAAAAAAAAACGTTGGCTTATTCTTTTTTCAGAAAGAAAAAAAAAGAGTTATTCGTATGTTTATCAAGCCGAAGGAGGCTAAAAGTGTGTAGTCTGTTAATGTCGGTACAAAATGTTAGTTTTTATATATATGGTCTGCCAACAATTCTCTTGCGAAATGGTTTTAGTGACAGGCTTTTCAATATATATATATATATATATATATATATATATACACCCAGGACCAATTACGGAAGAGTATATATAATTTGTATGCCACACCACTTAGGTAAGAGTCAAAAACCAGATCTCATTCTAACATATGTATAAACACCAATGAATCACGTTTTCACTACATTCAATCTTATAGAAAACTAAAAATTTAAATGTATTTTAAAAGTACAAAATATTGAAAAATCACTGTCTAAGCATTCTCAACCTAAAATTCGATATAGACATCGACTTTTCACTGTTCTTTTATTCCAATTATTTCTTATACTTTGAATTCATTGATATGGTTATATTTATTAAAAAGGACTTGAGGACACTGAGAAACATTAATCGGTAGCAACGGTACGGCTTTCGATGTGTGTAAGGTCCAGTTGACTGACAAGAGCGAAAAACCTATAATTCAATGAGTATCGATCTACTTATTTTCGATATGCAAGTCATACAAAGTAGAAGGAAGAATTCACTTTCCTCCTTATGCATTCTCAAATATGCATCGTCTGTGTGCCTCTTATTTTATTTAAGCTCTTTCTCCTTAATCATACTTTGTAGATAAATGAAAAATGCCATGAAAGACGGACATAAGAATTATGTTTATGTGCCAATGAAAGTAACACCATTCTATAAAATCTGATGTATAATACATCTGATCTTCATTTTCTCTTATCCTGTAAACTTGAACATTATTAGAGATATCAATATATTCGATTTGGATTGGATATCCAACTGGATCATGCTGAAAAAATTGGTTATGAAAAAAAAATTAGTATTCGGTTACGAATTGGATCAGATTCCAATATAAGAAATGACATCCGATTAGATCTGAATTTGGACTGGATTTACTTTTAAAGCAAACATCCAATATCAGACACGCTTACATTTCAAAAATTGGCCAGTTTTGGTTCAAAATTTGGATTCACATTTAGATGTGAACGTAAAAATAAGATACAGATCAGATTCAGATTGTGAACTCAGATATGACTTTCCTCCATGCATTGGTAATTTGCTTCTTGAAGGTAGAAATGGATCAAAAAATAGTTTTGTCTAATGCATTGGTAATGCTAGCAGTTTCATTCAAGGGCGAAAACACAAAGTTAGAGCCAACAATAGTGACAGCAAATATAAGAAAACAGTTTTCCCTTCAGTATCTATTTTGTGGTTGTCTAATGTAATTAAGCATTTAAATGTTGAAAATATTAAAGAAAAAAGTGTGAAAAAGCCAATGTTGAGATTTGGTTATTGGTATATATGAAATGGCAGAAATCGTTAATCTTAAATCCAAATTACATATATTTCTTAAATATGATTTTACAATCCATATTTATCCATTTAGACTTGTAAAACAAATCCAAATGACGATGAAATGACCAGATGAACCCCACACGCGTAATTAGGGAACGTGGAGTACGTGTCTTCATATGAGTTAATTACTAGTCTTGTTATAAAAATGTCATTTAAAACACTATTTTTTAAATAAACTTTGTACTTTCACTTTTAAACAGTAATTGAAATGAACATCGGAAACGCTCTGAATCTCTCTGGAGACCATTCAATGATTAGGAAAAGGAAGAATTGATTCTTTGAACTCCAGTACAAACAAACTACATAGACTTTCTTTATCTCTCTCTCTCTCTCTCTCTCTCTCTCTCTCTCTCTATATATATATATATATATATATATATATATATATATATATATATATATATATATATATATATACCGTCATTATCTTTTTGACCATTTTGTAGTAGTATTTCATGTAGTCAATGTTATGAATGAACTTAAAATACCCAAATCTAAAGAAAATGAAAAAGACATTTGGACATATATAAGTGAACATTGTCCAATCAATTTTCAAAAAGATTTGATGAACCTGTCAAACCAAATATAATCAAAATCATGTTCGAAGTGGTAAAAGTTTATATTTTTCTACCAGAAATCCAAAACGCAAAGAAATAAAGAACACGTTAGGAGACTCTTAACAAACTCATTTTCAACTCATTCGACCTGAATTGGGTACTTAAGCCCAATTTTGATGCCACTCTTATAAATCGTTTTAATAATCGGTAATTTTTTGTCCGCCCATAAAATCTGATCAACAACTTGAGTTTTTACAATTTCATTTTAATCTTATAAGAGAGAGAGAGAGAGAGTGCATGTTACTGCTGAAAATTAAAAATCTGTTGCTTGTGAACAATTTAATTTGTACTCATCAACAAAGTGAATTTTCTCTTTTTAGTTTACTCCAAGAAAATACTGAAGAAAGCATAGTTCGACTTTGGAAGCGACCCAAAAGGTAAACTTATAAATTTTCATCGATTTATTTGTCTATTATTCATAGAGTTCGTCCATCCATATAATTGAAAATTATTTACTTGATGTTTTAAACAGATATAAGCTTAAATACAAAAATCTAAACGTGAACTTCGACATTGTTTTTAACATAAAGTTGAAGTCCATTCTCCGTGAGAAGCAAAAAGCAAGACAGCAAGTTCATCCTGGAGGCATTAAATAAGTGGAACAGTAACACGCCATATTAAAAGTCAATAAATTCGGTCACGAGATTGACGAAATAGCGGCATTTTGCTTTGCTCATGTTTCTAATGCGATAGAGAATCTCTCTTTCTCTCTCTCTTGATCTAGAGTAGTCAAGAAGGACCAGAAGAGAAGCTCTCCAGATGTCATTTTCAGATTTCAGTAACTGTTTATCCAGGAGCGCTCGCCACCACAAATGGCAACAACCCCCACAAAAAGAAGAAAACGGAAGGGAAGACACAGAAAAAGGAAAAACAGCAGAAGGAAAGCACGGAATCACCTAAAGCGGCCGACGGAAGAGAAGCCGTAAACTCTAGATGCAGCATCTTTGGGCAGCAGCAGGAGCGTTAATGAAGGAGGAGAGGCGATTGACGATGTCGTCAGCGTTGGAGCATTTGGGGTTCATCAGGTGGAAGACGTGGCCCTCGTCATTGTGCTCCACCACCTCGGCAGCGCCGCCCCACCCGCTCCCCTTCAGCACCTCGACGTACCACCTCCCCCTTTCGATCAGGAAATCCTTCTCCGCAAGAAACACCAACACCCTCCCGCAGCCGAGATGTGATATCTCCGGCCCGCCCGCTGCCACCACATTCACGAGAGGGTCGTCGGTGCCGGGAGTGGTGGGGTAAACAAGCTCCCACAGGGGGTCGCGGCCGGGATTCTTTCCGAAGAAGTAAGGATGGATCAAAGCCAGCCCCGATATCTGCACTTTTAGATTTTCCTTGCCGGAGGGCGGTTCGAACGGAGCCGCGCCGCTGGCAGCCATGGCTAGGCTGTGGGAGATGGTGGCACCGGCGCTGTCCCCGGCCAGAACGATCCGACCACGGTCACCGTGATCCCTCAGCCACGGCTCCTCTGCGCCTTGGCGAGCCACCCACTGGAGGGCTGCCCAGGAGTCTAGGAAGCAGGCGGGGACGGGACACTCCGGTGCGAGGCGGTACTCCACGGAGACGATTAGGGCCCGGGACACGGAGGCGAGGGAGTTGCAGAAGGAGTGGTAGGGGGAGGAGAAGGCGGAGCCGACGCAGAAGGCGCCCCCGTGGACGTATAAGACGATGGGGAGCCGGTCCTCCTCCTTGTCGGCGAGGGGCGGGAGGAAAAGGCGGACGGAGACGCCGGTCTCCGGCGAGACGATGGCGTCTTTAGACGAGACGCCTGTGTCGGCATCGACGCCCGGCGGGACGCGGTCGACGGGCAGTAGCCTCTCGGCGCGGCCGTCCTTGTAGACGCGAATCAGCGGCGGAAACTCAACGGCCACCTCTACAGACGGATCCATCTCCTCAGCTACGATTCCTTTCTTGATCCACACAGAGCCAAGGGAGAGTGGTTATGGTCTTTAGCACGTAACTTGAGGTTGGTCCATATATTATTGTGGCATGGATTCTACAAACTTATATGGATCCATGCGGGTCGGATTTATGACACGGATCCGAACCAGATAGCACTTATCCTCTTGCCTTAATGGGGTTTGAATTTGAATCTTTATCCAATCGAATGGCCGGCCAGATCTGATGCATTTTGGGGCAATCGATGACAAATAGTTGACTCAATCTCAAAGGGGGTAGGATAGGTGATCATGGTAAGGGACATGCAGGGATTACTATCAATTGGTTATGGAGCAGCGACTCAGTCTTATGAAGCTATTTTATATAACTCAGTCATATGAGGTTATCAACTCTTGTTCGACGTGTAGGCAGATTGTGTGAGCTTGTCAAAGGGAAAGGCCAAGCAAGAACTGGGAGGGTCGGGACTTCTAAAGTAACAACTATTTTTTTTTTCGGCGTGCCATGTTCCATGAGTATGGTTAATTAAAACATCTCTCAAACCAGTGTTGTAAATATCTGGTTGGATAGGTTAAATCGAATTGATTTGCTTAAGCCCAATGGAGTGGAGCTGACGGTAGTATGATTTTCATTTGCATTTGACTCTTAAGTTACTTTTCAGGCAGGTTGCTTTGATGGCATACCATAACTGGTTCCCTCGCAGACTACATGATGTCGATTTGAATCCCTTTGACACTACTTGCACTTTACGGGGTGAGATTCAGTTGATCAAGTTTTATACGCCATTCTGTATATGTAACGAGCGTTTATACTACTAATATGTACATTTACTTTCATGCTGCTCAAATATTACATATGTATATGCATGAGATAATGATTATGAGATAATAAAAGATTCATGAAATAACAGACAGGTTGATGTATGAGATAACATCAAACATAAGTATCAAACAACAAAAGATTTATGAGATAATGAGATAAAAGATTGAATGTATGAGATAATAATAAACACAAGTATGAGATAATGTTGATGTGTTAATAATTATGAGATAATGAGATAACGTTAAACATAAGTATGAGATAATAAAATATTTACAAGATAATTAGGTAACTATGCATGTATGACATAATACTAAAAGTAAATATGAGATAATGTTTATGAGATAATAAAACACTTATGAGGTAATGAGATAAAAAGCAAAAACATTTTTTTTACTATTTGAATGAGTATATTGGTCATAGCGATACGTAGATACAGACTCGCAAAATTTACCTTTATCGAATCCTTAAATCTTCTTTTTGGGGTTCCCTTTTCTCATCTCTACAAAAAGTTTCTTTTTGTATTAATCATGGGCACTTTTTTTCCTTATTAAAAATGGTGCATGAAATTTCATATATGGAGACCGTGTATATAACCAACTTTGAAGATACAATACTAAGTTGAAGTTATGCTATCTCCATCTGAGGCCACATGGTCATCTCTTTCGCACAGTATGCTCTTACAGCAGCTGAGATAGCGCCTACATGGAGGAGCAGTTACTAGAGATTTATTATCAAAATCAACAACAAAATGATTCATTGATTTGTGCATTATCTTTAACTATTTGCTTAGATACATCTGATATCCTTGTCATGATTTTTGCTAGGCATCATAATTTCCATTCTTATCAAAATAATCAATATCGATGTCCCCATCTATGCTGTAAGTTGTTTCCTACATTATTGTTTTGAGAACGTTGGCCTCACGGCATTGTTGTTGAATTATAAATTGAAGCTTGAAAAATTATAAGGCTGACAATTGCTCTTCCAGCCTCAAACTATTCTTGCTTTCCCACTCTTTCCATATTTGTTGACTTTTAAGTTCTTTCTATGTAGTATTTACATCTTTTAAAATTTTCAGGGTTTTCTTGAATTTTTAAAAAATTTCAGGGTATTGTTGCTATTATTGTGTTTTTTTTTCATTTTTTGCTAATTTTAATTATTTTCTTAATTTTATTTTGAAAAAAAAAACTTCAATGATTCAAATGGGCAATAGTTGGAATACATTTGACTCAACAGATTGACGGCATCCTTATGATTTAATACCAAATCTAATTTTCATACTATAAGGATACACAAAAACACTTAGTTTCGTCTCAGTATCTGACCCATTATATATATGTGTGTATAAGAAAATTGAAAGGTGGCTCTAGACTTTTAGAGTTACCAGCTATCTAATTTGCACCGTCTGATCCAATATAATAAACAACTAAAAGAAAAATAAGAAGAAAACGTGAACATTTTCATGATTTATATTATATTAGGTTACATATTTTTTTCTTTGTTTTTCTATCAACCTGAGCCGTCCCATCTATCTGATATAAAAAAAGGCAGCATCTGAGCCATCTGATATAAAAATCAAACGGCTCAGATCATCTATCATTATGACAAATTAATGTGTGTGTATTTCTTTTAAGTAATAGGTTCTACTTCCTTTCTGCCCCTTAAAAGCACTGATGGATGTGTTGAAAGCTACGAACGGGAAATTTGCAAAGTTTTTCTTCTCTAAATCAAGTCAAAAAGATTAGGTGGGAATCGATGGTAGAAAGTGCAAGAAGAAAAGAGATGGTATTGAAGATTAAATGCTTTCCCAAATCTTACCTAACAGGATTAGCTTCTTGACAAATTTCCTTTTTTTCTGTGTGTTGGGTAGACCTACCATCTGATGCAAATCTTATAGTCCTATTAAATGTAACGCTACAAATATAGTTTTCTGGTTCTCGAATTTAAAACGGCAAAGTAATTTCTTTCAGGAAAAAAAAAATTAATTCGGGGAAATTTTAAAACAACTAATCTCTCAACGAGAAGGAGAAAAGGTGAACAAAATCCTAAAAATAAAATGTAAAAATAACTATCTGGTAATTAAAAACTGTAAAAACGTGAAAAAAGATGAAAGAAATGAAAGCAAAAGAAACAAATATAAGAAAAGTAGTGAAGTAGACCTATTTTTCCTTCTTTTTTTCAGCTGACCTTTTTTTGAAAAAAAAAACGTGTTTGGAATTTTCAATTTGCAGTGTGTCCGCTGCCTCAACTCAGTTTGCAAATTGAAAGCAAAAGAAACAAATATAAGAAAAGGAGTGAAGTTGGTTTATCAATTTTAGTAAGCTGCCAGTCTTTAGTGTTAACTAAAGTTGGTGGAGTTGGTTCTCATTCAATGTAAGTCTAGAAGCTCTGTAGAAAATGAAATGAAAAAGACCCTTATATATATATATATATATATATATATATATATATATATATATATATATATATATATATATATAT
>JAANDH010001305.1:32782-44863 GCA_011799765.1 Nymphaea thermarum | reverse complement strand
AAATAAGTAGGTAAATGAACAAACACAGTTTGACATTAAAAAATGTGGAAAAAAAACATAAAATGGAAAAACAGTAAATGTTTTTTCCGTTTTGGTGTTTTTTTTTAATGGGGCATTTTCACCTTTTTTTGCTAACTTAGTTTTTGGATGCATTTACAAAAAAAAACCAATGCCCAAGGAGCTTAGCATAGCTGATTTGAAGGTATGAAAACTAAGAATTTCATCAACAGTTTGATTTTCATATATTGCTAATAACAACTTCGACTAAATGTCGGTAGACAGTTTGATTCTCATGGATGCTAACGAATTCTGCACATTAAAGGATTGAACCCCATAGTCTGAGGTGCCAAAATGACAAAAAAAAAAAAAGAACACTCTTGTAAAAACAAAATTAAAATATAAAAAATCACATTTTAAAAGACAAAAAGTCCCCTTACAAAACCACCTGATGGCTTTTGAGAGGTGGACTCTGCACTGAGTTCATTGGTCATGGGGCCCGACTATTGACCCGCCCGCTCCCTACGTAATAGAAGAGATACCGAGAGTGATACATAAAGTAAAGGAAAGTCAGGATCAAAATTTTCTTATGCATTAGATATATTTTCACTAATGTAAACATAATGTCCTTAACTATGTTTCTACGTCTCCCATTGCTAAAGAAAATTTTCAATAAATAAAAATGAAAAGAATTGTTAGGGTATGGAATGTAAATAGTAAACCACGCAAATATTGGATAATAAGTCAATTAGTCAACTATTTGGTTCTTAATGTATCATAATCTACGCTACATTGATAAATATGACAATTAAATGAACATATATATATATTACTTTTCAAAGTCACTCAGCCACTAATCAGGACCAAGATGGATATTTAAGAAAAATACAAAGAGAAAGAGTTAATGAGCAGTTTCTATCATTTGATATTGGTTAACAACCTTTTGTCTTGTCTGTGTTTTTCTCTCAACCATCAGTTTGATTCAAATAAATGAACTTGATTAGATGGCCAGATAACTCTGGATAGTTAGAAATGGCATTCAATATATATATATATATATATAAAAAGAGAAGTAGGTTTATGTCATTTATGTTTAACACATTTTTTTCAGTCGTCAACCATCAATCCTGTTGACTGGACAACATAGTGAGCATATAACCATCGCATGATCATTTACTATGCATATATATGAAACCTCTATGATGTGAATTATGGAATCTAAAGTCATGCGTATAGATGTGCTGTTATATAGCGAAAACTTTGTTGAATTCCCGCCTCATTAACATGGCGTCAACCACCAGTTCTGACAGCAGCCCAAATCAGGGATAGATAATTTATTCATCTCCTTGTGTACTTGCTTTTGCTAATCCCGGAATTTGTATGTTCCAAACCCGGAATATGTCACTCGGGGATGATGTGATCAGGGTGGATTTTGTCCTCTCTCAGCAAGGCTGTCCATGCTTGAGTTTTAGGTTTCAAAACTTCATATGCTGTTTGAAAAAATGTAAAAGAATATGCTGCCCATTCTAAAGAACAGGATTTTTCAGCTTAAAGAACAACTTCAATGTCCTAAGAGAAAGTGACAGAAGTGTTGATAAATGTTTTCAGCGGAACAAAACTTTGGCTTATCACTTGCCTCTTGCAAGGACACTGTCTAAGAGGATCATATTATTCTGCTCCGGTTGCATGGATTTGCACCTTAATAGGAATGCAAAGAAGCCTAGTCAAGCTCAAGCTGGAGCAGCTCGATTTCGACTTGACTCAAAAAGCTCAAGCTTGATTAGAACTCAAGTTGAACTTGATAGAACAAGCTCAAGCTTGACTCGACAAGCATGAACTTGACTCGTTTAACTTGTTTATGTTAAGTATGTCTCGTTTCTTTTAACTCGTTTAGTATTTGCTCATTATAATTCAACATTCATTATGTGGTCGAGCTGAGTCGAGTTTAAGTGAGTTGAGTTCTAGCAATTCGAACTCGATTCATTTAACATTTTGAGCATACATTTGGCCTTGAGTTTAACTCGTTTATAATGAGTCGAGTTTTGATGAGTGAGTTCGAGTCGAGCTCAAGCTCGCCCAGCTAGTTGTGCAGCACTACAGTCCACACCTATATATGATGCCTCCAAAGTTTCCATTACCACTCTTGTGCAACCTGTCTCATTAGCTAGGCTTCATAGCCTCCTCCTAACTCGGGAAGCTCACATTTCTAAGTAAAAATGATCTCATTCTCAGAACTATCAAAACAATTTTAAAATCAAAATGCTTACTTTTTAAGAAATTGAAATTATTAAACGAACCAGATATTTTGTTATTAAAATTAGGAAACTGAAACCTGGACTTTTGATTCCATTTTAATTTAAGGAGGAATTACGATTCTGGAGTTTTCATTCTTCAATCAAAATTCCAAACCATCAAACGCCCCCAAGGGTAATGACTCTTCAAAGTGGGGTAAAGGATCAGGTTTGTTTCTCATATTGGAAATTCTTATATTTCTTTTGGATCTATTTTTTTGTGAACGATATCTCGTGTGCCTAACATTACTAATTGCTCTCTGTCGAAAGAATTATTTATGACATCGTAGTGATATTCGAGTTCCAGCCAGTGATAGAGATAGATGAGGGCTAGTGTGGGCCATTGCCTGCACTGAAAAAATCCTAGCCCTGCAACTGGTTCTGCTGGACTTTGTCTGGATCTGTCATCGAGACAATCATTTAGATCGTTAACTGAAATCCAGGCAACCCAAATTACATCTAGTTCTTAGTTTAATTGTTTGACATAACTCTAAATCTTAAACCCAAAGTCATTCCAAATTATCAAGTGTGATTTGAAGTCTTGTTAGAGTTTTATTCTGATGACCTAAAAGTGAAAATTGTAACAACCCGACCCACTCCCGGGCTCGGGCCCCTGGCCTGGCAGATCCCAACCTACCCCCTTGCAGTTTCGACTCCAACCCTAAAAAGGCTAGGAACCAGGACAATCTTCTCATCAATGACCCCCTTTATAAACCCTTGAAGATTCCTCACAATCTTCAATACAGGACTAAACTTATGGGGTGTTACAATCCACCCCCCTTAAGGCACACGCGTCTGTGCGTGTGGGACCCCAGGTTCGAGTGTTGAAACTGCTCTGATACCACTGAAACAACCCGACCCACTCCCGGGCTCGAGCCCCTGGCCTGACGGATCCCAACCCACCCCCTAGCAGTTTCGGCTCCAACCCTAAAAAGGCTAGGAACCAGGACAATCTTTTCATCAATGACCCCCTTTATAAACCCTTGAAGATTCCTCACAATCTTCAATACAAAACTAAATTTATGGGGTGTTACAAAAATGATGATTGATTAAACAGTTCCAGAAGAAGTGGATTAATATGTAGTTAGCTTATGTGAGCAGTACACAAATTCATTTCTTAGTAATATGTGTACCACACCATAAAAGTTAAAGCTGTAGATCTTCTTAAAAATAGGAAACCTTTTTTACAAAGGCAATTCTATAACATAAGAAATTGAGTAAACCTGATCCTACTGGAGCCATTGAGGCTAATGCTGTGGCGAGAAGAAAAAGAAGGGCGAAAGCTCTTCTCATTCCTCGTACCTCTGGGGTCTAGGGCTACTTTCGAACTTGAGTGGGTATAGTGAAAATGATGATTGATTAAACAGTTCCAGAAGAAGTGGATTAATATGTAGTTAGCTTTTGTGAGCAGTACACAAATTCATTTCTTAGTAATATGTGTACCACACCATAAAAGTTAAAGCTGTAGATCTTCTTAAAAATAGGAAACCGCTTTTACAAAGGCAATTCTATAACTTAAGAAATTGAGTAAACCATCCTACGGGAGCCATTGAGGTTAAATGCTGTGGCAAAAGAAGGGCAAAAGCTCTTCTCATTCTTCGTACTTCTGGGGTTTAGGGCTACTTTCGAACTTGAGTGACTAAATAGAGTGTCGCGATTCTATTGTAATCTAAAAAGGTAGTGCTCATGAGAAACTAACAACCAAACTTTCACCTGCCTCTCAACCCAACAAACTGTGCTAGGCCCCTCGAGAGATCTGGATTAAATTTTGTCATGTTTTGAGTGAGAAAGTAAAAGGACTACGTGCATAGATTAAACAAGCTTGCTCTAGTCTAATTCAGTTGACTTTAACTTGACTAGCTCGAGTTTTCAATTAAGTTAGAGCTCAATTTGTTTAACAAAGGAGCCCAACTGAAGCTCAAGTTGGCTCGATCCATTGCCAAATTATTCTTATATCTCACAGAATCTAGCTAACTTCTTATTTTATTAAACATTCTTATTTAATTGAGATCCCGTTATTCAAATCTGCTCTGAGTTATTTTCCCATGCCAGCATCTTAAACAACAGAAGATAAAACGACCAAGCAGCCAATCAGGCCGTGCCATCTGTCCAGTCCGGTCGGCGATTGGTAGCCCACCATCTTGGCAGCCGATTCCGCCCGAGAGAAGAGACTGGTTGGTCGGCTTCATCCGAAATTCAATCCCAATGGCCGCTTGACTGCTGGTTAATCAAGAGGGGGAAACGGATTCCAAGTATTCGGGTCTGCAATTCTCGATTCATCCACTATTCTGTGAGAACAAGATGCCTATCGAATCAAATCTATCTTTTTAGATTGTAATCACGTATGTCAGATGGTATGCAAGTTCATCTGGAAATGGTTACAAGTTTGATTGATCTTGAACCATTAATGTGTATACATCACAATTTTCTATAAGTTCATCTCGAAAATGGTTACAAGTTCAGTTGCTCTTAAACCAGTTTTTAGGTCTGTAATGATCAAAAGAACCGCCATTGTTGCTAAGATCGATCAAGAGCTAACTCAACTCGGATCAACGCAAACAGAGCCCACTTTCACAGGCTCCTCTGTTTCACAATTTAAGCTTCTTTTAATACTAAAAAACAGGAAGAACACAGACGCACACAGCAAAAGCAAGAACAACAGAAGAAGCAGCAACAAGAACACTGTGAAAGATCCAAAGGTAGCTCATTCAGATCAGTCGCGATTGATGAAGGAGACGATGCGGTTCATGAGATCCTTGGCCTTCTGGGTCTTGTTGTTGAAGAGAAAGAAGCAATGGCCCTCCCCTTCCGTTTCCTCCAGCTCCAGCTCGCCGCTCCACCCGCTCTTTTTCAGGGCCTCGTGGTACAGGAGTCCCCTTCCCCTCAGGTGATCCTTCTCCGCCA
Source organism: Nymphaea thermarum (assembly GCA_011799765.1). Classification (NCBI taxonomy): domain Eukaryota; kingdom Viridiplantae; phylum Streptophyta; class Magnoliopsida; order Nymphaeales; family Nymphaeaceae; genus Nymphaea; species Nymphaea thermarum. Next base: position 39,671 of record JAANDH010001305.1, on the reverse strand, counting down.
CGCACACCAGCACCCTCTTGCACACCAGCTTCGCCAGGTCCGGCGAGCTCGCCGCCACGATGTTGATCAGCGGGTCGTCCGGCAGCTGCGTGGTCGGGCACACGAATTGCCAGTGGTCATCCTCCGCCGCGTTCGCCTCCGAGAAGACGGTGTGGATCGCGATGAGCCCCACCACCTTAACTGGAACCTCTCCCACCGTTGGAACCGGCCCGAACGCCGGGGCGCCGCTGGCTGCCATCGCCATGTGGTGGGCGAAGTTCCCGCCGGAACTCTCCCCGATGAAGAAAAACCGGTCGAAGTCGCCGTGCTCCGCCAGCCACGGCTCCGCGCCGGGGCCCGCCGTCGCCTGGCGAGCCACCCACTGGACGGCTGCCCAGGAGTCGAGGTAGCCGGTGGGGATGGGATGCTCTGGCGCGAGGCGATACTCGACGGAGACCGCGAGGACGCCGGCCTGGGCTGAAAGGGCTGTGAGGTAATTGTGGGCGACGCGGCCGAAGGCGGAGCCGGCGCAGAAACCGCCGCCGTGGAAGTGGATGAGGATGGGCAGCTTCTTTCGGTTGGGTGGTGGTGGGTTGGGAAAGGGAGGGAGGAAGAGGCGGACGGCGACGCCTGTTTCTGGGAAGATGACGACGTCCTGGGTGGAGACGCCGGTTTCCGGGTCGACGCCCGCGGGGACCAAGTCCGGCGGCATGAAGCGCTCGACGCGGCCATCCTTGTAGATGCGGACGAAGGGAGGGCGATCCACTGCTATCTCTTGGGACGGATCCATGGTCTCCTTCTCCGTTCTTCTCTCACTTTTCTTCTACCGATAGGGAGAATGGAGGAACCATTTTATAGAATTTCTATATGCATAGATTGCTCAGTTTCAGTAATATCCTATAGAGTTTGGATCTGGTTCCACCGGATCCACAACAAAAAAAATAAAAAATCATCAGCTACTCATGTTAGGTCTTAAGGCCTGGCCATCCGGCTGGCCCGACCCCATAAGGAGTCAAGCTCAGGCCGGCCTGACACTGGAGACCTAGGCCTCGGTCCAACCTGACACTTAAAACTTGAGTTGGAGGAGTTGAAAAGAGCCACAAGAAATGGACTAACAACCAAACTTTCACCGGTCATGGTTTACCACATACTATATCAGTGTGGCTTGTTTAATGGCTCCGGAAGAGTTCAGCACGGCAGGTGGTACTTAAGATTGGATTAGAGACCAGAGATGGAGTTGATAATACAACTGTAAACTATGCAGAGTCATTGGTAACAGAATGTTGGTTGCTTTTAATTAAACAAAGAGAACAAAAGGCGTTGTTTTCCCTTCTTTTGCATGCGTAAAACTACTTGGAAGTGAAATAGGAAAGCTCCCTGCAAATTTAACAATTTGAAAACCATGGCCTTGCCAATACGCCAAAGCCATAATTTCATCCGATTACAATGATCTCTAGAAGAGAAGACCATTACATTTATTTTTATATTGTTTATAATTATTATGATGAGAGATATACAGTGAGGGTGATTGGTGAACCAACTTCTTATAGGGGTTATGTATAGTTTCTACTTTTATCACCTGCATTTTATTTTCATTCTTATAGTACTGATCCCAGTAGCATCTGCCAGAAGACGCCTAAATTGCCATCTTGGAGAATTAGAGGATGCAAGAAAAACCATCAAATTGGTTCCCAGTTTCTAGTGTCCGTAGTAATGGTGTAGGCCAGTAGAGGTTGGGAAACTGAATGCTTTAAGATTTTATAATTCGAGGAACTAAATATCTTGAAATTTTGTAGATTACAAGATCTTATCTATGCGTCTGCACATGGAGTGACCTCTAATTAAGTTACTGATCCGTGGATATTTCACATGTATGGTTGCAATGTTGAAGAAAAAGCTAACCAAATTACTTTCTCAAGAATATAGATGCACAATTTTTCTGCAAATTACGTTGCATTGGATCTTCATTTAACCCCAACAATCTTCTGCAAGTGGAAAATCAACCATGAAAACCTCGGTCAAATTTAATGAAGAAACTGAAACTGTTTCAAGGGCTAATCCCAAAGCATCAGAAGATTCAGAACAAATTTTCACTGCCCAAAACATCATTTCTCTATCTCTGCTCAAACAGCGATTGATCTTTCTTCATGATATGAAAATGACGGATCCTTTCAAGATTGATTGATGAAGGAGACAATCTTCTCCATTAGATGCTTCGCCTTATTGGAGTGGGGAGCGAAGAAATGGAAGACATGGTTCTCTCCCTCAGTTTCCACAATCTCCGAAGCGCCACGCCATCCTCGCCGAACCAGGACGTCGTAGTACAAGCGCCCGACGTTTCTCATCTTGTCCTTCTTGGCCACGCACACCAGCACGCGGCGGCAAGCCAGCCGGTCAATTTCCGGCGCGCTTGGCGCCATGAAGTTGATAATGGGATCGTCCGGCAACGTGGTGGTGGGGCAGACGACCCTCCACAGCGGCTCGTCCTCCAACTTTGCTTCCGGCTCCGAGAAAGCCGGGTGCACCAGCACGAGCCCCACGAACCTCACCGGCAAGCCGCCGGCAGGCAACGGCCCGAACGCTGGCGCGCCGCTAGCTGCCATCGCCATGTGGTGCGCGTGATTGGCTCCGGCACTCTCCCCGGCAAGGAAAAGCCGGTGGAAGTCGCCGTGCTCCGCTAGCCATGGCTCGGCATCAGGCCCGGCTTCGGCTTGGCGCACTACCCACTGGAGGGCAGTCCAAGAGTCGTAGTGGCCGGCAGGGACGGGGTGCTCCGGTGCGAGGCGGTACTCGACGGACACGCCGACGACGCGGGCCTCCCCAACGAGGGAGGCCACGTAAGGGTGGTGGCTGGAAAAGGCGGAGCCAATGCAGAAACCGCCACCGTGGAAGTAGACGACGATAGGGAGCTTGCCACCGGGCAGCGGATCAGGGAGGTAAAGGCCGACGGAGACGCCGCTTTCCGGGGAGATGACGACATCTTTGGAGGTGGCGCCGGCTTCAGGGTGGTGGCCGGAAGGGATGAATCCGATGGCGCTGTATCGCTCGACAGTGCCGTCCTTGTAGACACGAAAGAAGGGAGGGTGCTCGGCCTCTATCTCCTTGCAAGGCTCCATCTCTCTCCCTCCTTCCCTCCAACTCCCTCTCTCGCTCTCAACTCAGCAGCACCATTTCGTAAGTGGAGGAAGTATGGGCCAACGTCCACACGATGTGTTAGGTCCACCGTCTTTTCTCTCGCCTGTGAGTCAAACTTAGCCGTTGTTCAAAGAGCCTGTCAAGCAGAGAGAGAAAGAGAGAGAGAGTTAAAATTTAGAAAGAGAAAGAAACGTTGATATTTTAAATTTTTGACTGGCTATTACTTTCATGTGAGTATTAAATTATGTAATAAATTTGATAGCTCTAAGAAAATGGTTACATTAAGTTAACTTTTATTTGGTAGAAAAAGATACTGCAATTTCTACAAGGTAGATAGAAAATGACTTCAAGTCACGTTGCACCAACCATTCAAAAACAAATTATCAACCCTCTCTTCTGCACCAGAACGTAATGCATCCGAGGAGATGCAGAGTCAGAAACCCAAACTAAAGGACTCTTGTAGCACATGAGAACAACTAAATGTCATATGAAAAACTATAAGAACTTATAGTTATATTGAAAATAATGTAATACTAAAAGCTACTTTTCTGTATCATGTTGTAAATAAACTCAAATAAACTTACCACTGAAGATGGCAAGTCCCAGCCCACCCATTTTGCAAATTTTAGATCTAACAATGAAACGCTGGACATAATCACAATAGATTCACTAGAACAACAACTTTGTGTTCTTAGCATGTGCTCTAAAAATGTATAAATGTTTTAAGACACAATGTTCTTTGTATCAAATGCCTTTGTGGCCAAATGATTCGATTCTTAATCCCTTTGATACTGTCCCTAAATAAAACCTCCTTTCCAGATGAACAAATCCAGTTTTTCATTTACTATTAATTGCCAACATCATGCAGCAAGCAAGATTTGAATGTTGGATGCATATGGGTGGCATGGGGTTTTTTATGCCAAAGGTGGTTTCCTTTAAGTAAACATTAAAAAAAAGCTCATTCCTAGCCCGCAAAAATATGCTAAAAAAAGAAGTTTTTTGGCCAAGGCTGTGTAAGTAAGAAGTAAATACCAAAAAGCAGTTCAGAAGTCCATGACTGACTTTCTGACACAGTCTAACTTGTCAAATTCATCCATAAATTCCAAACCTAATTTCTCAAATGAGTTCATTTAATGCCTGCTAAATTAAACCTATTAAATTTTTAAAAAGAGTAAGGGAGTGTTTGGTATATCTAGAATCATGAAATTTTAGAATCAAATACTTTTTTTTTAAGAGATTATAATTATTAAACATAGGAGGTATTTTGTTCTGGAATTAGAAAACTGAAACCTGGAATTTTGGGTCCAATATTCCAGTTTGAGGAGGAGTTATGAATATGAAATTTTCATTCTTCAATCAAAATTCCAAACCATCAAGCGCCTCCTAATATAATGATTATGTAGCAATTTATGGATTAAAATGGTTTAGAGCATTACCATACACCCAAAACTTAAATTTTGAACCAAAATTTCAATAGAAAGCCTCAGTTAACTAAAAACTCAGATAAATTTAGTATAGATTGCAAACCTTATTCACTATATGAAGAGTATGGTGTTCTTCAAAGCTCTACAAACATATTCTCCAAGAACATAATGTTCTTTGTAATGAACACCCTCTGTGGCTGTAAGAATTGAAAACCAAACCCAGTCAAAAGCCTAGGTTCCGACCTAGCGTGACTTGTCGAATTCATCAATAAATTCCAATCCAATCTTCTCAAACATGCCCAAGTAAGTAAGACAGATTAAACTAACCTTATTAAAGTTGGGAACGAGATAATATAAGGAGAATTTATTAATTTATAGCAATATAAAGGTTAATTTTAGACAAGACCACACAATCAAACCTCGAACCTTGATTCGAAATTGAATTATCAAACCACAATCCCGAGGCAAATTAAAATGCTCCAATAAAATGCTCCAACTTGGATCTGCTTCAGTTTGCAAAACCTATGTGCATCAATTAGAGTACTCGTGCTCGGCACATACTCAACATTGACCCATCTTTTTTATTTAGAAAAAATTAATTGTCCTTAAAAAAAATTTATCAAGGTAATAAGCTTATTCATAGCATAACTGGTCGGATAACTGGTCGGACAAAGGGTGTGTAGAAGGTGTTTATCCAGAATTATTTTTATTTAAGCGTTGGGTTGTTAATCTTCTACTCAACTCCTCACCAACATGAAAAACCTCGAAAACTGAACAAAAAAAGTTTTTACTTTAGTTCAACAAGTGTCACCATCGTCAATGACTACACTGCAGATCCTTGTTTCAGGGAGTTCCTGTTGACAGAAACACTAAGAAGGCTCTCAATGTGAATTACTTGGGAGATGAAAAGTCATATCTCTTGAGAGATGAAAAGTCATGTCTGTTGGAAGATGAAAAGTCATGTCTCTTAGGAAATGAAAAGACATGTCTCTTGAGAGATGAAAAGTCATGTCTGTTGGAAGATGAAAAGTCACGTCTCTTAGGAAATGAAAAGACATGTCTCTTGAGAGATGAAAAGTCATGTCTCTTGAGAGATGAAAAGTCATGTATGTTGAAAGATGAAAAGTCATGTCTCTTGGGAACTAGAGACCCCTTATGTAACTCCTCTATATAAATGAGCCTCTCCACCAAAGGAAGGCAAGCAAGAAATGATAGACTAGTGGACGTAGGCCTATTGGCTGAACCACTTTAAAAATTCATGTCCCTTTAATTATTCATTCATTTTGATTCCTTACATGGTATCAGAGCCACCTGTCCTTGTTAGTGTTGCTGCTAGATCCTAAGGATTACATCTTGTGTTGCCCGCGTTTCATTCTCATGGCAAATCAAGAAGCATCATCAAATACGGGAGTCAACTTTGATACGGGTATGAATTTTCTTGCTTCTCCTCTTCAGTACCCAAGCAATTTACAACATTTCCTCACCATCAAGTTAAATACTGAAAATTATCTTATTTGGGAATCTCAATTCACTTCAATTTTGATCTCATTTGATCTTATGGGATATATTGATGGAAGCAAACTTGCTTCATCAATGTTTAGAAGTGGAACAACTGAAATTAGTTCAGAATATATTGAATGGTTGAGAAAGGATCAACTACTTTTGAGTTGGATTAAGTCCTCTATATCTGAAGCAATACATACCAAAATTATTGGTTTAAAAACCTTTCTAGAGGTTTGGAGCGCTCTTAGGCAGTCATATGCCGCTCAATCTAGGGCTCGAATAATGCAGTTAAAATCACAATTTCAAGATCTGAAAGAGGGATCTAGTTCTATGGATGTTTATATAAACAAAGCAAAAGCTATTGCTCATCAATTAGCCATTGCATCCAAACCTGTTGATGAAGATGATCTTGTTCTTCAAATTCTTAGAGGATTGCCAAGTGAATATCTTGCTTTTAAAGTTAGTATGGAAACTCGAAAGGACCCTGTCTCTTGGAAGATGATTCTCAAACTTTTGAATCTATTATGCCGGCTGCGAATACTGCCTCAAAACAAGTTTACAATAAGCAAACCAACTATAGAGGTCGTGGTAGAAACAACTACCAATCTAGAGGAGGAGTCCGAAAAAGTGAGCAATACAAAGATGATCATCTTGTGTGCCAAATATGTGGAAAGGTTGGTCATATTGCAAAGTTTTGTTGGTCATATACTAACTTGCTTAAAGAGAAAGAGACAACGCCTCCTCAAGCATATCATGCAGTTTCTTCTAGCACTCTGAATCAAGACATTGAAGATGACAATTGGTATCCTGACTCCGGTGCGACTCATCACATCACCAATGATATCAAT